>JARYHS010008075.1:119034650-119254450 GCA_031002005.1 Vandiemenella viatica | reverse complement strand
GATTTATAGTGCGAACATAATATATATATATTGTATACATTAACGCTTTGGCTGAGAGCGTGTACCAATACGTCATTACATTAGCTTTTAGCTTTTGTTGTTTGCGATTTGCCTTAATTCCTGCAATACCCATAAATTAAAATGATACACTCCAAGGGTGACTGAGAAATTTTAGCTTCTGAACTGAGGAATTGATGAATTGTATTTACGAATATATTCAAAATAATTTTTCTTTTTATCGATGGTTCATTTGAATTTAGTCCATCATACACAATGACTTAAATAGTCATTTTGACATAAGGCCGAAACACTGCTTTAACCTCATGACAACATGAAGCGACTACTGATTGCATGCATTATAAATTCTAAACTATCAAATTTCTTGGAATGACATTTAGTACCCATCAAAATAATTTCATCATTTTGTGTACTATTGTAATGGCTACTTTACCATTACGTAACCGACTGCTAGTCACCCAACACTAAGCTGCAACCGCCTTAACTCCAAATTGTCATTGGCCCCTCATAACACAGCCGGTGACGATTATTAGTGTGGTGATTAGTCGATTAGCCAGGAATGGCAAGGGTGATGGCACTGTAGTCTCTTAACACTTACTTGCATGGAGTGCCGCACACCCTCGAACGTCCTCTCTTCGGCTTTCTTCAGGGTTGGCTCTAACTCCCCTGAAAGACGACTTGGACACGAATGGAGAAAGTCCGTAACTTTAAACCCTTTTAATACTTTACGTTAGTCTGATCTACCACACGCTATGATGTCCCATGGAGCACTAATCCAGGCGCTGGTAACAGTACTTAGAGCAGTTACTAGAACATTTGATCGAGCAGATGGAAACACGATCGGAACCGAGTTCGGACCCGGTCGGACACAGCTGGCTTCCTAAACGGACATGGTGGCGACGTCGATCAGTATAACACTTCCGAGCCCCGAGGCCCTCTGAAACCTCGGTTATATAGTACAGCAGTGTACTGACTTAGCAGACCTTGATCGAAGTTCGTTGTCCATTCTAGAAAAACTCTCGCAGCTCGAGAGCTACTCAGCTATATCGGACGTCAGCTTCGAATGTTCCCGAAGCTGCCTGAATGTAAGCGTTCACCCGATACCGCTCGCTCAGTGCTGAATCTGCCTTTGTCAGCGTCTGTCTCGACCACTACCGGTCTCGCGATTTACACAGCTGTCGCCTTCACTCAACCTGTATTTCCACAATTTATTACTTTATTCATTTTAAATTGTTATTCATTAATTGTCCATTACACTATGTTCCCTATTTAAATTTGGTCTATTATCATAATTTCTCGCAAATTGGTATTCCTTGTTCTTTGTCTCTCACTCCGACCTGTAGATGTTCTATGTGGATGCATAATGAACGGAAGCAGGTGCGAATATCTGAAGGGTGAAAAAAAAAGTCAATTCAATTGTTCGTTAGCATGTCGAATTCTCTGTAATATAAAAAATGTTCCTTTTGGAAATGTTTCTTTTATTAGTTCATAGATTATGCGACTGTTTTGTTCACCAAGGCCACAGAATATCTCATTTCTGGGAATACACATCAGGTAGTTGGCTCCGATCCGATTCACGCGCACTCACATTCGCGAATTATTTTTTATTTAATAATATCATTTTTAAGACATCTATTAACTATGCTTATTTTTTTTTTCTTTACTGTTTGACGTAAGACCATAGACATTAGCAGAATTGCAAAGTGTCGTTGCCATTAAAACAATTGAAAGTAAACAATAAATGTTTATTTTATTTAATTTATGTATTTGTAACTCATATCATATATAAATTTTGGTTTCCTGCACTTTTTCTCCATATAAACTTTAACTATGCCAAATCTCACACTCCTCCATGTGCGCAATATTCTGAAAAAGAGGCCCAAAGTTTTCGCTTCATGTATTAATAATAGATTTTAGCTTTCTGCATTTCTTTTTACTATATAAATTTTAAGTACGCTTGTTATACCGTTTGACCAAAGATCACAGAGTATCATATAAACTTGACATTGGTAGAATCACTGAGTGTCGTTGCCATTAAGAAACATTTGAACGTAAACATGAATTTTTCTTTTTATTTATTTTAATGCATTTTTAACACATATTATATATAAATTTTAGCTTTCTGCACTTCTTCTCCATGAAAACAACTACACCAAATCTCACACTCCGTCCTTAGCGCAATATTCTTAAAAAGGGATCCGAAGTTTTGCTTAGCGTATTAATATATAAATAGACTAGTGATCGCCCAGGGGTCGAAATTCGACCGCAGTTCATTAATTTATTTAATTTCTTTCATGAAAGTGTAATAATCATTATTTGAATTGGTTCAATTGCGTTTGCTGCGAGCATAGATATATAGTGTCTAGATTGACTTCGTTGGCTGCGAGCGTATACCAATATGTAAGAACGAAGACTTTCCCGGCGTATGACTGCAATGTAGTCTTCACGGGTACACCCGTGAAGACTACATTGTCGTGTACCATATGTTATTAGCTTGTGTTTTTTGGTTTAATTCCCTGAAATACCCATAAAATTAAAACGATACACTCCACGCATGAGTGTATCCTAATTTTAGCTTCTGAACTAACCATAGAAAATGAAAATGATTAAATGTATTTATCGATGCTTCATTTGATTTTATCCATCATACAATGGTTTAAAATATTCATTTTGACTTAATGCCGGTAATACTGCTTTACCTTTATGATAACATGAAGTGTATGCTGTCATTTCACCTGAAGTGACTTCTGATTGAAAATGTTTTGCATTGCAAAACCTGCATTGTAAATGCATTAATCCACAATCGAAACTATTAAAATTCTTGGAATGACATTTAGTGCGCATTTAAATGTGTCAATCAAATCATTTCCCCACTTTGTGTACTATTTTCACTATCCTAATTTTGAATTTTATGCAAATATGTATCCTTCTTCTTTGTCTCTTCCTCCGACCTGTCAATGTTCTATGTCGAGGCATAGTGGAAGATCTGAATGTAAAAAAAAAAAAATGTAATGAAATTAAAATTAGACAGCGTTTAATTTAAAAGGCCACAGACCAAACTTTAACATTTTAAATAATAAATATACTCACTTTTTTTAACTACAGTACCAGAATTCGTTCAAATTGTGACTCACTACATAAATTACAGCTACATCAATTTGAATTGCATCATTGTAACATCTTTATCTAAATCACGATTTGCTTTAATGAGCATACAAATTCTTTATTTTGATTTTCAACTCTCTGACAATGATCTTGCAATATAATGAATGACTGAACAAAGGATTAATGCGTTCCGACATGCACCTTTTCGAAATGTTGTCTTGTTATGTGAGTTCAGAGATTAATCATGACTGTTTTGTTTCACCAAGGACCAGAAAGTATCTTAATGCCGAAATACAGTCAAATAGTTGGCTCCGATCCGATCCTATTTTACGCACGCACACGCGCAATTATGTATTTGTAAGACATACTATATTAATTTTAGCTTTCTGCATTTCTTCTTCATATATAAACTTTAAGTACGCTTGTTATACCGTTTGACCAAAGATCACACAGGTCATTTAAACTTGACATTGGCAGAATCGCTGAGCGTCGCCATTAAGAAAAATTCAAAGTAAACAAAGAAAATTTTCGTTTTATTTAGTGTATTCTTAATACATATTATATATAAATTTTAGCTTTCTGCACTTCTTCTCGATGTGAACTCTTACTATGCCAAATCTCACACTCCTCCGTTTGCAATATTCTTAAAAAGGATCTGAAGTTTTCGCTTAGTGTATTAATATATACTGTAGATTCCCCTTCAAGATATCGAAGTAAGAAATTGATGGGATACGGTATAAATCAACTGGAAACAAGACTACTACGTAGTTTATGCAGTCTTACTCCAAACACTATCTAATTTACTGGTGACATGAACAGTAATCTAGAAAGGTTAAGTTCTGGCCACGACGCAGGACTGTGTAGTAGGTAGCACTGCTGAGCTGCAGCAACAGCATCGCGGAACTACCACAAATAACCATTTCATGTCCATCCGGTTAAAAATGAATAATTAATTTGCGGGAATATTTCGTCTGAAATTTCCTGGTCTAACCCAATAGCAAAAGGTAGGAAGCATATGTTAACAACACGTACACCCTGCCTGGTGGTTGAACGATTAACATTCTGGCAAGGCTTTTCGGAAGACACGAAATTCACTGTCATTCCTTCTCACTTCCGGTTCGAATGACGTCAACGATGCCAACGAGCAATCAATTCCTCCATCTAGCCAAAAAAAAAAAAATTAAAGAAATCTACATTGATTAACTTACACGCGTGCGGTAAAAAATTGCTACGTAACTGTTCAGTCTGCCAGTAAAAGGCCCCTGCCAGGCAGACCTCACACACAACGCGCCTGCACGCCGGGATACATATACGACTCCAACAGGCGCAGAGGCATCAAAACAAACCAGGAAAACAATAGAATCATCTAGAAGCTAAGTGGGACTATTTCTTACAGAGGTCGCCGTACTACCACCCAACGGAATTCCTGCGCCAGGCCGCCTATATAAGCGTAGCCGGCCGCTCCACCGCCAGTTCCGGCCTGACCGCGGAACCAGCTTTCAACTACAGAAGACCACCGGAAGTTCGCGAGAAGTAGAAGCCGTCTCTCTCTACCCCGGATCAGGACCAGGCTAAATTTCTCGACGGTCATCCGATAACTGTACCCACATTTGTTTATTGTTTACCAGTTGTTTTGTGTACATAGTAATAAACCTCAAGGAACCATTAAGTGTAGTTCACTTCAGTGGCGACAAGGTTGGGATAAGAACTCTCGACCATCATGGCTACGCCAGCAGCACCTACGGAAATGGCAACAGTTCCTCCAAGGACTTCTACATCAGTTCTTCGAATCTCAGAGACAACTGATTGCGGAAGTCAGGAATCCTCCGCCAACCCACGTCCCCGCCTCCGTTCCCAGCATTCAACGACGACGTCGAAGAATGGGAGACCTACGAGAAGCGCATAAAACAACACTTCGCAATTCATCACATATCCAAAGAAGAAGACCAGCGTGCATATTTCCTTTCTGGAACCAATCAAAGATGTATGTCTTGCTCACCAAACTTCAGCCACAAGACCCCGACACCCTCACCTTCACGACCATCTGTACGACACTGAATGCATACTACAGGACGCCGGTACCATGTCGTCGCGGCCCGCGTCGAATTCTATCAATGCCGGAAGAAGCCCGATCAGAACGTATCGCCAGTGGGCGGCCGAACTCCAAGGCCTTAGCAGAAAATGTAAGTTTCAAACTCGTTGTTCCCACGAATCCTACGCCGACGACATGGTGCGTGATCACATCATACAGGCTGCACCAGATGCCGCACTCCGGCATGACGCCCTCAAGTTTAGAGGACCCATCCCTGGAGCAGGTCATCGAACTTGCCTACAAATTCGAAATATCTACGGCCGCAGATCGCCGCCTGGAGTCCTGGGCGGATGTGGCCGCAATCCGAACCGACGTAGAGGACACACAGGACGTCGCCGCCATCCAGAGCTCCCAGTCGCGCTCCTCCCGACACCACAACCGGGGACCGCTTCCTCAGAAGGACATCGAACCGGCCCGTTCCGGCAGGGGCACCAAGTCTCGGCAGCAGCAGCGGATCCCGCAGCGCCGACGCCGCAGCCCGCTCCGCCTACCCTCCTGCCCCGCCTGTTATTCAGCACATGAGAGGGAAAATTGTCCGGATCGTTGGGCTGAATGCTCACGTTGCGGCAAGGAAGGACACCTGGCGTCCGTCTGCCGCACCAACACCACCAATGCCAATCCCGGCTCTCGCCGCCCAGGGTCTTACCAAGACAGGTTGAGCGGCGCACCTATGGATATCAATCAGGTAGACACTTCCACAGCATCCAAACTTTTTATTGACGTTTACGGTCAATGGCAAGCCCCTGCGCCTACAAGTCGACACAGGAGCAGCAGTCTCATTGCTTAATTATACTACTTATGTGCAAATTGGCTCGCCCCCCCTCTCGCCGGCCCCCAAGCGCCTCCTGACATACAACAAACAGGAAATAGCACTCCTGGGACAGTTCACAGCAAACGTCATGTATAAGTCTGTACATCGTTCAGTCCCCTTTTTAGTAGTTAACAGTTCTCTCACAGCAGACTTATTTGGACTGGACGCCTTCCGCTTATTCGGATTTTCAATTGAGGATAACATACACCTCGTATCTCAGCATGTTCCTTTTCCTGAAGTGGACGCCCTTTGCACCGAGTTTCAGGACCTGTTTCTCACCAGGCGTCGGCTGTGCAAAGGACTTCGAAGCATCACTCCAACTCCGGCCGGACGTACGGCCTCGATACTTCCGGGCACGCCAGGTACCCGTAGCGCTTCAACAACCACTTCAGGAAGAACTTCAACGTCTCCAAGAGGAAGGGATCCTCCAGCCGGTGCGGTTCAGCCCCTGGGCCACGCCGTTGGTCATAGTTCAGAAGCCAGGACGCCGCTTACGTCTCTGTGGTGACTTTAAGACCACCGTCAACCCGCATCTGCTGGTAGACGACTATCCACTTCCGAGACCGGACGACCTCTTCCGTAAACTAGCAGGAGGTACCTACTTTACAAAAATTGACCTGGCAGAAGCATACCTTCAAATCCCTTTGGATATCCAGTCCCGACAATACACAGTCATCAACACTCCCTCCGGCCTCTTCCAACTCAACCGGCTCATGTTCGGCTTGGCCAGTGCTCCAGCGATTTTTCAACGGTATCTCGAACAACTTCTCCAGGATATTCCGGGATGCATCAACTATCTCGACGACATAGTCGTCACGGGACCCTCCGCTGCCGAACACATGACCAACCTCCGCCTACTCTTCCTCCGCCTCCGTGCAGCAGGATTAAAATGCAACCTTTCCAAGTGTCAATTTTTTCAACAATCCATTTCCTACCTGGTCACATCATCGCTCAGGAAGGCATCTCCCCAGCATTTTCCTATGTGGACGCTATTTCCAACTTACCTCGGCCTCAGGATCTACATCAGTTGAAATCTTTTTTAGGAAATATTTCATACTACAGAAAATTTATACCCTCAGCAGCACAAGTGACAGCACCCCTGTACCACCTCTGTCGCAAGAATGTCCCGTTCCATTGGACCTCAGCTTGCGAGACCACATTCCACACCCTTAAACAGCAGCTCAAGTCCGCAGCATGCCTCATGCCATACACTCCAAACCTCCCCTTGATACTTGCCACAGATGCATCCGATTACGGTGTGGGGGCAGTTCTGTCTCATAAATTACCAGATGGCACGGAACGCCCCGTAGCCTACATCTCCAAAGCCCTATCGGCTGCTCAGCTTAAATATTCTCAAATCGAGAAAGAGGCGCTAGCTATTGTTTTTGCTTGCTCCAAATTCTATTCCCTTTTATATGGGATTTCTTTTCATCTCATTACCGACCACAAGCCACTCCTATCACTATTTGATCCGTCCACACGTCTGCCTACCAAAACATCCCACCGCATCCAGCGTTGGGCACTATTCCTGTCCCAGTTCAGATATACCATGCATTTCCGTACCACCTCCAGGCATGCCAATGCAGACGCCTTATCCAGACTACCGCAGGGACCAGACCTTGCCTTCGACAAGTCGGAACTTCTGGTGTTCCAGATCGACGATGACATACAAGAAGCACTGAAGACATTTCCAGTCACGGCCTCAAAAGTCGCGGCAGCCACAGGGGAGGACCCCCTCCTCCGTGTCATCCGACACCACATCCAACACGGGTGGCAAACACGTTCCCCTCCACGCCATCATCAAGACCTCAAGTTCTACTACTCCATCCGCCACCAGCTCTCAGTAGTAGAGGGAGTGCTCCTCCGCACAGAACCAAATTCCACCCCGAGGGTCGTCGTTCCGAGATCCCTACAACCGACAATCCTCCAAACTCTCCACCAAGGACACTGGGGAATTGCCCGCACCAAATCCCTTGCCAGACGCCATGTATTCTGGATCGGCCTTACCACGGATGTCACGAAGATGGTGCGGCGCTGTACCATCTGTGCCCAACAACTGCCCCGCCCCCCTCAAAAGTTCCTTTCCTGGCCGGCACCGTCCGGACCCTGGGAACGCATTCACCTCGACTTCGCTGGCCCATTCCTAGGCCACCAGTGGCTCCTAGTGACGGATGCCTTTTCCCACTTCCCATATGTCGTCCGTTGCTCCACAATCACTACAGAGGTCACCATTTCAGCCCTCACGAAGATCTTTTCCATCGAAGGATTACCATACTGCTATCGTCACAGATAACGGACCGCAATTTCGAAGTCGGGAATTCCTATCCTTCTGTACCGCCAACAATATCCAACACCTCCTCACCCCGCCCTTCCACCCCCAATCTAACGGGGAGGCGGAACGGCTAGTCAGAACATTCAAAACCCAAATGACCAAATACACCACAAGTCACAAACTCGAAGAGGCATTGACACTCTTCCTCAGTTCCTATCGAACCACTCCAGTGGGGGCCAAAAGCCCGGCGGAATTGCTACATGGCCGCCAACCTCGCACTCTCCTCCATCTCCTCTTACCCCCGCCCAAAGTACAGGTACCTTCGGGCCCATTCCGTTTCACCCCGGGCTCCCTAGTCTGGGCCCGCGGGTTTGGCTCCCGGGCCGGTTGGCTTCCGGGGGTCATCCAGCGGCCCCGGGGCCGCCAACTGTTCGACGTCAGCCTGGATGGCCGGATAGTGCGACGCCATCGAAACCAACTACGTCCCCGCTACCCCACGGCACCGTTCTCTTCCACCACGTCACGGCCATCCACTTCTTCCTCTCCTTCCCTGCCACCTCCACCACTCCTGCCGTCTAACCGTTGCTCAGGGACAGTTACAGCGCCACCAACGACGCCACAACCTGTCGGTAGCTCCGACACCCTTCAGCCGCAGCCTCTCGACCACCTGCGGGGACCATCTTCAGCGCCCCCCGTACAGCCCCCGGCCATCGACGCCGACGAACCGATGCCGTTAGCTCCACAAGTACCTCCACCACAACCTGCACCACGACGCAGGTCGGCTCGCATCGCCAGGGGAACAGCTCCGTACTCCCCTGGAGGTAGCCTTCATAGTCTGCTCCAGGGCGCCGTGGCAGACGACCTCGCAGACGTCGCAGACATCGCTTCCCCCCCTCCCCCCCCGGGAGGGAGGTATGTTCAGTCTGCCAGTAAAGGCCCCTGCCAGGCAGACCTCACACACAACACGCCTGCACGCCGGGATACATATACAACTCCAAACAGGCGCAGAGACATCAAAACAAACCAGGAAAACAAATAGAATCATCTAGAAGCTAAGTGGGACTATTTCTTACAGAGGTCGCCGTACTACCACACAACGGAATTCCTGCGCCAGGCCGCCTATATAAGCGTAGCCGGCCGCTCCACCGCCAGTTCCGGCCTGACCGCGGAACCAGCTTCAACTACAGAAGACCACCGGAAGTTCGCGAGAAGTAGAAGCCGTCTCTCTCTACCCCGGATCAGGACCAGGCTAAATTTCTCGACGGTCATCCGCTAACTGTACCACATTTGTTTATTGTTTACCAGTTGTTTTGTGTACATAGTAATAAACCTCAAGGAACCATTAAGTGTAGTTCACTTCAGTAACATTATATTCTAAACAAGGAATTTTTCGTTTTTCGACCCTTAAAGGGCAAAAATGGCGACTTTTTCTAAAATGCGTTTTTTGTATCTCGAGCCATTTATCTCCCTGGATATCTAACCAAAATCGATAAATGAAGTAGGAATATAAGGAGTAATGTATCAGCTTTGTGAAATCATATTTTAAGAAAGAATGTTTTTGGAATTCAACCGTTAAAGGAAAAAAGTATAAATTTTTCTATAACCGATTTTTGTGTCACGAGCGATTTATCTCCCTTGATATTTAACCGATATAGATAAATGAGGTATCATATTAAAGAATAAGGTCTCCGCCCTGGTAACATTATATTTTAACAAAGGAATTTTTCGTAATTCGACCCTTAAAAAGCAAAAATGTCAATTTTTCTAAAATGCGTTTTTTTGTATCTCGAGCCATTTATCTCCCTGGATATCTAACCAAAATCGATAAATGAAGTAGGAATATAAGGACTAATGTATCAGCTTTGTGAAATCATATTTTAAGAAAGAATGTTTTTGGAATTCAACTATTAAAGGGAAAAAGTATAAATTGTTCTACAGCGTATTTTTGTGTCACGAGCCTTATATTTCCCTAGATATCTAATCGATATAGATAAATGACATATCGTACTAAAGACTAAGGTTTCCGCCGTGGTAACATTATTCTAAGAAAGGAATTTTTCGTAATTCGACCCATAAAGCGCAAAAATGTCAATATTTCTAAAATACGTTTTTTGTGTTTCGAGCCATTTATCTCACTGGATTTCTTACCAAAATCGATAAATGAAGTAGGAGTATGAAGAGTAGTGACTGAACTTTGTGACATTATATTCAACCTCACTATTCATCGCATTTTATTCGCGAAATTTTCGCACGGGTCGTCTAGTTTAAATAAATAATTGGATCAAAGGATATACCCAACTTGGATATTCGATTCAGTTTCATACGTTGAACTGTACGACATATGTTTACATTTTAAATATATTAGCAATTTCTCATGATCTTCCGTATTATTCCTGACATTACAAAATTAAATTAAATCCTCACGGATTCTATTGTAGAAACAAGACAGTCTGGATCTACTCCAGTGAAGAATTAATGAAACCGGCAAAGTCGTTATTACATATTACAAAAATTGTTTATTTACTTTTTTGATATGTTTTATTCTGAAGATGTTAAAATAAGCTGCTAAAATGGAAAACTTGAAACATTTCCAAACTTTTTACTAGGAAAAACAACGGAAAATGCAGACTAATACGTTCATATGTTCGATCCACCAAAAGTGGATTTGTTTCATTGTTCTTACTTATCTCTATGATTATGATTAATATATATTCTATTAGTGCGTCAAGTCCTCAGTTTTTGTTCTGTGTTGCATCCTTATTCTACTCATTTTCAGTTGATTCTTCATATTTGGAAATTACCATCCCGTCATGCTGTACCTTGGCAAATGCTCAGTTGCAAATAAATTTATTTAAATACAGAAAAATAACATTGAAGGTAAAAGAATTTTTTAAGCCCTAGAACTCCAGAAGTTTGGTCGTGGAATGTAAACATACAAAACTGTTTAAAACTAGAATTAACACCCTTCTTCAGAAAAATAAATTACATTAACATGAAATACGTAAAAAAAAAAATTCTCACACAGTATTTTTCAATACTATATGCATGCCAAAGTTTTTGAACGCTTAGACTTGCACTTGGAGTAGGATGTTGAATTTTAGGATGCATGATAAGGTATTAAATAAACCATATTCCGATACTGTGAGTGAAAGCAGAAGTTAGTGGAAGCATTTCGCAAAGAAGAAAAGACATTATTGTAGATCTTGTTTTCTGATATTTAAGATTGGTATAACTGTGTCTTGAGATTACAGTTGAGATAACGCCAGCGTAAGAGTCAGAATGTGGTGATAAAGTGAATAAACCGTACTATAGTCTAACTGTCACTCTTAACTGTTGTCGATACATGGAGATAAAGAGATCGGTTCGAAATTGGAAGAGATGGAAAGCTGCAAGAAACTAGTGGAGAGAAGGAGTTTTATGCGCATCCTTGTAGTTAAATTTCTTTTATTGCGGTGAGTGATAGTTCTCGAATTCGTTATTACTCTCCTTCTGATATTCCTGTTCAATTGCAAAATTTTCTGACTGTGGGTAGAATTTTGTAATTAAATATTAAAAACTTCTCAACCACTCCGGACAGTTATAAACGTACTTCTGCATTTCTAGGAATGAATAAACCAGCTCTTGCGACAGTTCTAATAAGCGTACAGCCTCTCCTATAACTGCTTTGGAAGCTGTAAGTCATTACACATAATACCATTTGATTCATTACAGACCACCCCAGCAGGTTCAAAGTTTATTAATCTGTTTCTGGTAAGCAAGTTAAACACACGATAGGTAGGTGATACACAGGAACGTTTCCAACTTAATGTTATGGCAAGCTCTGATTAATACCAGGCTTCGCTAACCACTACAAACAGCAGGCAGGGAGCAGTTTGCTTTGCGGGGCGAACCTATAGTAGCGGCAAACACCGCTGTTTACAAAAAGCCTCTCAAATTCCATTAAGCACCAGAAATTTACGATTTAGCTACACCAGTTAAGAAATTTGCACGTTACTGCTTTAGAGTTGAGGTCTGGAATCAACATGCGTGGAAAATAAATCGGATTTGTGTGGAAACAACCGTAGAAGTGCACAGAGCAGACTTTACAATGTGGCTTTAATACACATTTCTCTTATAGATTTAAATTAAAAGGAAAGTCATGAAAGTGACCAGAGAAAAGACGATATGCTCAAAGTTAATAGTCTCTTAAAGCAAGGTTCCTAAACGTATCGTGATTCCAGTCGCATTCGGCATTACATATTATCCAATCGAAGAGAAATTCAGATCAAGTTCAGTTTCTACAGATTATTCTGATGAGTGGCACTCTATAATTTTTATTTCCTTATCCTGTCTTTAATCACTTAAATGTAAATGCAGGTTACAAAGGTAGGGAGTACGAAATAAATCAGTTACCTTACTCCTTTAGTTATCGATTGTTTCTGGAGCTGTCTACGTGAATAATTTCTCCCTGAGCCGTGTGAAATTTATTTTCCAATTAGATGCTTTATTCTATTAATTAACAATATGGTACACCCGTGAAGGTTTCATTGTAACATTCTTTCTCATATACACTGTGCGGGTAAAGTGGGCAAGTTACTATGGTGCCATAAATGTGCATATCTTTCCGACTTTCGCTGGCACAGACATTCCCCTAAAACATTTGTATTAAGATGTTAAAAACGTCTAATAAAACATTCTCAAACGGAGAGTAAAATGACAAGTGGTATGATTACTGAATTACATTGTTCGTGGTTCGCAGATAGTGTAAGAAAAAATCTTTGGAAATATTTATTCTCAGAGTCAACCATGAATTAGGAAGCAGCCTAGTGGTGAACGCAGAGAATCAAGGTGAAGAAAGAAACGAAAAATGTATGATAATGAAAACCTACATTATAGCGATTTGTAAAAATGTGCAAAATAACATAAGAAGTATGATGTGGTGTTGGAAAATACAAATGTGTTAGAAATACAGAAAAATTTAGGAAAAGTGTGTGAAACATGGTCAGATCAAGCGTTAAAAGAGAAGGGTGACATCAACAATGGGACAAATAAGATAAATCAAATTGATGCAATGTACTATGAAAATATGTGAAATATCACATACTGGGAGTAGGCACAATGTAAGCAATGTTTTCACTGACAAAACTGATGGAAAAAATGGAAAAGTGTGTTAGAAGGAATCCCTACATGCAATGCTACACTTTAGTAAGGTCTTTACAACTCGTGCAACTCGTCGACGAATAGGTCGTTAAGAGCACGAATATAAGGGGGGAAAATAAGTAGACGGAACCCGGCTTTGTTTTTTTTAGTGAAAACTACTGTAGGTGCATTAGGCGATGTTTGGACGTTGTAGATCTACGAGTTCCCGACGTCCCGTCACCGACATGCTGTGACGAGTTGCGTGTATGATATTCGTGCAGCACGGTTTCTGGATGGGTAAAATCTTATGAGATCGCGTAACCAACAAGCTAATGTTAACTACATATCTGTAGCTATAAGAATGGCGTGTTGCGCTTGGACAGGAATGAAAGTATAGATTATACTTGTATATAATACACAAAAACCTTTTTTGCCAACGTTATTTATAAAAACACGCGGTCTTTATCCGATTTTGATGAAACTTTGCATACCTGTACTTTAATACAAATAGAAAAATACTGTTTACGTTTGATTTACAAAAACTAAACCCTCTCCTCATTTCCCCCTCACTATAATTTCTGTAAACGTTGTTCATACAAACCCACAATTTTTATCCGATTTTGATAGTACATAGCACACGCATACTTCTAAACAAGGTGGTCTGGTAGCGCAGTGTTTAGGGCGCTCACTTCCGAAAGTTTATCTCTCCGGTTGCGGGTTCACATGCCGTGGTGAGCAGGAACTTTTAGGAGTTGCATTCGATTATACGAGCTACGCCGGGACGTTGCATGGTTCTGGTTCCACATTAAACTGTAATCCCCTGAGGAAAGAAATTGGCCTTCCTGCCTGTGACACAATAGCTTGATACATCTTCTTAGGGAAGATTCGACAAACCTTCGGGTTATGGAATAAGTTAGTTTTTGAAATGAAAACTTCTATTGGCGCATTGGAAGATTTGTGGATAGGTAAAATCGTATGAGTTCGCTTCACCGACATGCTAAAGTTAACAGTATGTCTGTAGCGATATGGTGGCTCAGTAGTTACGGTATCTGACTGAGAAACGAAAGGTCCACCGTTGGTATCACTGTCTCTGCGGGGATTTTCATGGATTTTGATAGTGCTTCGTACACGTATACTTCAAAACAAGGGAGTCTGTTAGCGCCCGGTTAAGGCACTTACTTCAGAAAGTTTCCCTCTGCTGTCGCGAGTTCAAATCCCGTAGTGAGCAGGAATTATTAGGTGTTGTATTTCATTATACGAGCTAAGCCGAGACGTTCCATGGTTCTGATTCCACTTTAAACTGTAGGCCCTGAGGAAAAAAATTGGCCTTCCTGCCTCAAACACAATAGCTTGGTACACCTTCTTGAAGATTCGGTCAAACTTCGAGCTGTGGACTAAGTTGGATTTTTAGTTTTTGAAGCGAACACTTCTTTAGGCGCGCTGGGATGTTTTTGGATGGGTAAAATCTTACGACCTCGCGTCACAGAATACTTGCAGTGGTCTTGTGACTCAGTTGAAAGGTCCCCGGTTCGAATCCCTGTTTCGGCGGGGATTTTCCTATACCCCCAACCCGACCTTGGCACAGCTTGCTGTGTAATGTTAATTATTCCAGAACGCCTCCTTCGTTTGGATTCCAACTTAACCTGTAAGTCCCCTGTATCTGGTACAACTACTGGGTTCGGTTAAGGCGGCTATGAGAGGGGCAGAATGCGTAGCCAATTGAATCACAGTGACTAGGTAATTACCACCACACAGAGTTATTACTATTTAGTATATCTGTAAGTATGACGTGTTGCGCCTGTGATGTTCACAGTTTTACTTCTGTCGGCAGTCTTCAATGACTAACAACGTTTTTTTTTTTTTTTTTTTTTTTTTTTTTTTTTTTTTTTTTTAAGTGAACTACCGTTGGATGTGTCTAAGAATGAGGAAAATCATGCCTAAAGAAAACTGGAGTGTCAGATTGAGAATCGAACCCATGGCCTTTCTAATCCACTCTTTGGAGTATTTGAAAATGCTGAGAGTAAAAATGTAGTAAAAAAATACTGTCGTGATTCTTTAACCTGGTATTTTAAAGCAGTATTGCTCTGAAGGACGTGTATAATTCATACTACCTGAAAGTCTCTCGAAGAACAGTCACAGTTTAGACTGCCCATCTGATCCCACCAAATCAGATCGCTTACAATGGAGCTCCAGACTATCTGACAGAGGCTTAGAACAATGTAATGATGCCAAACGTATCCTGGACAAGTGGAACCACCACGATTCCCTCTGATGTATACGATGACATCATATTAAAAGATGAATAAACCGAAAATACATCTTGTCAGTCAGTTGTAGATTGTTGTGTTCCTTGAAGTCACAGCAGATCATCGCAAAGTCATGTGTGAATTTCGTCTTCTCTTAAGCAAGCAATTTCGTACTGTTGGAGCCTTTTTCTTTGGTTAAAATTGTCAAACTGTCTGATTCCGTATTTTCGTTACATTCTTGGATCAGCTAAACGTCTTAAGTTGTTGCCATTTATTTTCGGTACGCTGCCACCACTATACGAAACGCATTTCGCAGTAGCGAATTTCTCTTTAAGGTAACCAATCAGTTTTCTATTATTTACGTGGAGGGAAAAAATCATGAAGTCGTTTTTGCAGCTCCTAACACGTGGGAACCTTGAACTTCCCCAGATTTATATCCGCAACACATTTCAGATGGCGCTACTGTTTCCAGTTATGTGACATCACTTTGCAATTCTAATCGCTTGCATCTCATACGGCGCTTTGCATATCCTGTAACCAGTGAATAGGAACACAACTACAGATACCCTTATTTGTGAGTAATTTTATTTAGAAACGCAATACAATTAGAAAAAAGAAATACAAAAACCAGAATGTAAGTAATATTATAAGACTCAAAAACAATTTATGAACAGAAAAATGAGAATAATAATAACACTCAAAATTTATTGAACTAATAATAAACATGCCCTGAATAATCATCGAATTTAAAAATAAATTAGGTGATGGTTCTTATTTATCAAATTTTTGAGCAATACAATTGTGTTTGGGTAATATTTGGTGTAATTGATTCACTGCAATATCTTGACACAGTATAACACTAAATATTGTGATGTGACAAGGCAGATAAATGATTCAAGTTTTAAGGATGTTACGGCAGTTGAAGTTTTTTTAAAAATGAAATCTGTCTTCCTTCGCTAGCAGGGGAGTGGAGAGGCTTATAGAACAGCGGTTTAATTTTGGTTGACTAATTTGTGGGACGCAACCATAAAAATGCTGCTTAAGAAGTGAAATACATATTGAAGCACTTTTGGGAAAACATTCCGTTAATGGACTTCGCCTGCATGTCATCTTCTTCCAAACCAATGATGGTCCTGAGTCCAGGAAGTGGCAATAGTATGGTGCTTATTTTATTTTATGTCTTACCAATCGGACAACAAACTTCTTTTATATGGCTGACCATTGGATAATCACCAAACATCAAAAATATATAAAAGCTGTGAGGGCTGGTGGAGTCGTGAAATGGGATCGTCCGATGACCGACAGCTGGACAACGGTATCAACCCAGGAAGCTCTGCTCCGCTGGAGTTCACGGTTCAACAGCAAGCAGTGCAGGTGATAAGTTCAAGACTTGAGGGCCTTAGCCAACATACGCATCCGATGGACACTCAGTCAACGCGTCACCCAGCGCCTCTTGTCTTGAGTTGTCAGCAGGACATTTCCATCTACCATGCGATAATTGTGTAGCTGTCGATTACAAAATCCCGCCCTTAAAGACCGTCCAGTCAATGCTGAGCTCAATGTTTTAGCGATATGTTCACTTTAATTTGTAATATTTTAACCTCCTGCCATAGCAGTTATTTCTTTTAACTGATTTCTGTTAAATTATCCATAATTACTTCTGTTAATTAATAGTTTATGGGACTCGTTGACAAAGATTGTCTACGTTCGTCGAAGAGATAGACCATATCGATGAATCAGTAACATGTTACACAATAGAGCAGTCTATTATAAATCATTTACATCTATAATAAAAATTCATTTGCCCAATAACTCAATTAAATATCACTAAAGCTACTGCTTTTAATTCTGCACAACGCAGTTGCTCGGTACTTACAAAGTCTTAAACACTTGTAAATATTTCTCTTAAATAAATAAATTTCAATTTATCCACGTATGAAAGAGATATAGAGATGAAATTGCTCAAGTTACCAGTCACATTATGCTATATTGTCTCCTGTCCGCCACGCACTAATTACCAGACACGGTCACTGCAACGGCAGCAAACAGAATGTTCTGGAGAGCCCTCTATAAGTTCAAAACTAACGGGATCTTAGCTTCAGGTGCCTCTCATAGTACCAACCTCAGCATTTTAACCTGAAAGGTTCATCCACAGTATCTGTGCCTTATGGAAGTTTCTGTGGACAGGTCAAAGATAAACTGAAGTCTACGCGATACCTGCCCTGTTTTTGGCTGTCCACAATGGCTGACATCACAGACGCCTTGGCACCAACTATCTGAGACAACTGCTTACTGATACCTCTCTCACCTCATTAATATAAAATATTCCTATGTTAAAATTACCAGTAAATTTACACCTTATTACACTAAAATTACAAATATAGAATTTAAAATTACCAATATACAATTGTTGCATGCAGTGGTATGTTACAAATTTCAAATCAATTTAATCATTTTGCTTTCTTTACATTCACAACAAACCGTTGAGGAACGCGTTCCATTGATTTAGATTCTTCTCATTTCTTTTCATAACCAAATAAGTGTTATAATTAAGTGTGAGGAATATTAATCTATCATAATATTACTAGCAATTAAATTAATACAACATGTAGCACAGTGTCTAGTGCACGGAAACTTTTAAGGTTAATTCTGTTAGTTTCATTTTGTAATGTTTCAATGTTGCCCACTCACTGGTAAAAAGCAGTCAATATTATCAGACAAGCAATATGACTATAATTGAGCCCGTTGCGTATCTTCGTATTTCAAGAACTTATTCTGCAATATTTAAAGCCTCTAGCTAAATGTTGCATAGTACCGAAACGTATTGTGACGTATCCAGAAATAAGAGTTTTATCGAATCTACTGTTTATTTACGAATGTGAAAGTAATACTCTTTTTAAGCAATGACTGATGGGAAATCAACGGAAGGACGCTCCCCTACAATTGAGAGCCTGGGTAGTCTGTTACGGGCACCGCAAAACTATGACAACGTCACTCGGTGTAATTTCCTACGCGAAACATTTTACTCTCGATCGTATGAAAAGTATTTAAACGGAATGCAGTTAGTTATGAATGAAATAAGCGTATCTTTGTTCTGATGTATGGAGTGAACAATTATATAAAACAGCAATTGAATGATATAAAGCCACTTGCGTCATGATTGGAAGAGCACTATAATATTTTTACACTAAAAAAATAATAACTAATTTTAATGGAGCTGGCAGGTAACAAAAAAATTTATTCATGTTTTTTCCCATTATTTAGTGTGAGCAGTGAGCAGTTCACACTCGCATATGTGTTGTTTGTTGGACCAAAGTACCGAATCACCACTATGACAGTGGAAAAATGATGCTCGCCCCATTTCAACATTCCAGTGAAGTTGACGTGGAAAGTCAAACAGAATTATTATCTCTCAGCTGCGTCATATCTGCAGGGGAGACCACTCATTTCCACAGCGGCGAGTGCACTACTTTGCTTTGAGTTGTTACTGCCAACTATCCGTTTTACTCTCGCAATCCTACTTACTGTTAGTAAAATTCGATTTTCAGAGAACATGGCAGCTTGCTCGATATTTGTTGCTTCACTTTCACATCTGTTTCGATCGTAACTGTTGATTACCTATATTTTGACAACAGACTTAATATTTTATATTCTTAGAACAGTAACTTTTTTTATAGCTTTATGCCTCGTCAACGTCGAGGTCATTAGGGGCGGTAAAGGATTGGGGACAAGGAACGAGAAGGAATTCACCCATGGCCTTTTCAAAGAAGCATCCCGGCATTTGCCTGGAGTGATTTCGGGAAACCATGGAAAACCCAAATCTGGATGCCCGGATGGGGAGTCAAACCGGCGTCCTCCCTAATGCGAGTCGAGAACGTTAACCGTTCACACACCCACGCTTGGTAGGAACGGTATCAAAGCCATATCGATCTTACTGATAGGAGTTAAATAATGCAAGAAAGAAGAATTTAATAGCAGAAGGGACTCGGCGCAATTCGTAGGGACTTTGTTTAGAATCACATCGACCGTCACACACATTCCGATCGCCTTTAAAGCTGTAATGTTCATTTTTAATAAATGGTTGAGTCGTATACACGGCAGTGGGTATGTTTATGTAACAACCTTTGTGAGTGATTAGAAGAGAAACAAATTACAAAAAAATGATTGGTTTTGCTTAAATGAATTTATTCGTTATTAGCGTGAAAGTAGAGTGCCGCCGCGGTGTAAGTATGATTGAGTGAGTTATGCCGATGGTACGAGAATTACGATATAAAACATAAGGTCTCTTTGGTGATGGGCCTGATGAATTTGAAGTCCAGGCAAGTACATTCCAAAGTTGTTGATTATTAGTGTGTTGAAGGTGCAGTACAGTTTAAGATGTCCTTCATGAAGTCCACGATTTTTTTTATTTGGTGGGGATATTGCATGTAATTGCGACGCAATTACCATGTGTCCATTTCACTGCTGCATTTAATTGTCAAATTTTTCATCACATAACTCCAGAATGGATTGAAGTAGCTGATTCATCACTTCAGAATAAGATTTGTCTTGTGGAGCACTATTATTGTGGTTAATAGAATTACTGTATTTTTCATAATTTTCAGCTATCTAGACTTGTAATCTGTAAGGAAAGTGATTATTAGTTACTATGTGCATTTATTATTAATGACTTCAGATCGGATGAGCCGTTAGGTCTTAAGCATACCATTCCCCTCGAAGTCAGAGGATCACAAGGTGTCGTCCACCGCCGCCTGTCATCAGAACTATAAGTCCGTGTATGGAGCATGAAGCAAAATGACTAACCGTCACTATTGTGCATTTAAATTTAATGTAAAGATCATTCTCAACAATCAATTGCCACGGAACCAGGGACAAAAGTTCCTGACGGTACCTTTCTGAACAGAAGGAACTAAGTTGGAAGACATTTTCATGCCAAAATTTGCGTTCCCTTGCTCCAGGCAATATTTCTGCATAGCGTACAGAGCATTCAGAATGTGAAGTCAGCACAGAGTATTGAAAATAGGAAGAAACTTATTGTATAATGTGGCAAGGCATTTCCTCTATATAATTCACTAAGCAATTCTAATTCTGAGATCACTTAATGCCATAGTAAGTTTATTAGCCTCTTTCATTTCTCATCTGTATTTTATGTGTTATATAAACTCCGATGATGACAACAGGATATGAATTATCGTTGCATCAAGGGAAACTAACGTCCTAAAACCACATGAAAAAAATTCTTGCATTGTAACAAGCATAAACATCAGCTATTACGAAAAATAAGAAACTGAAAACACAGAGGTAATAAGTACAATAAGATGTTATTGTTACCTGAAGTAGCAGATCATGGATCCTTAAAAACAGAAATGATGTAAGAGACCTATTCTAAGATAAGGCTGAGGTACACTCACTCAATTATCTTTTTCACATATGAGACTGGTCACACTGTTTACCACTCCCTTGGAAGATCAAATCTCAATAGGCTTTATGCTGACTCCAGGGTCCTGCCATTTTCACTATGACGAGATATTTAGGCTCAATCTTGCTAAGGCCGCCTTTACACGATGCGAGTTGACTATAATAACTATAGACAGGGGCGTCGGGGGGGGGGGGGGGGGTGGAGAATGAACTAGCATGGTAATAATAATTTGAAGACAGTCCACTGTAATGACAGTTCTCTAGTCCTACGTTGTGATCTTGTTGAAAGTATGTCCACATTACAAAAAAGAATTAATATTGTAGCTAATTTGTTAATTGTAACGTTGAACGATATAACAAAACAAAACGCCGAACGCTTGAGATGCCTCAATGATCTATTTTTTTTATGAAGTTGTTAATTTGAAGAGCTGCTGTCAAATATTTCTGTCTATATGACATGACACCGTTATGAGGAAATTTATTTTATTAGCAGCATCTCTAAAATCCTTGTTCTTATAATTTTTATTCTTAAAACACCATAGAATTTCTTATCTTTCATACAGTTGTAAAAATTGTAATACTTCTGCTTCCCTCCACTTGTTCGGCTTATTAGTTGCCGCCGTTTTGTTGGTCGTGGTCAGTATACTGACTGTCTTGAACCTGTTGACACGAGGAGAATGAAGCGCGCGCATCCAAGACAGTTCACTGTTTTTTTTTTTTAATGCCATTCGGCCCTGTTGTTTCTCTTACAAAGTACAGATTTATTGTAAGTGTAATTATTTTCTCTCTTGTGTAAGGTCGGTACAAGACGAACACAACACTTAATTAAAACCACCCATGCCCGTGGCCGGACTCGAACCGGCGACTCCTGCAACGACAAGCAAGCACGCTGCCCCTACGCTGCCGGGGTCTGCCAGTTCACTATTTCCAGCCTACTATCTTGGTGTAAACGCGTACTAAGCCAATAAAATGGCGCAATGCCATAGCGGGATATTCTAAAGTTGATACTTAAAAATTACTGTCCATGGTCGACTAGTTAACTCTGGTGGTTTTAGTGTAGCGAATAAGAAAGAATTTACGTCCTGGTGGGAGCGGTGTGCAGTCTGTGAGAGAGATTGGTGATGCGAGAACCTCAATTTAGTGTACAATGTGTATTGTGTTTAGCAAAAACTTAAAGAATATCTCATATGTAAGACTGATTTGGTCGTCGTCTTTCAGAGATGAAATCGATGCCCAACAAACGCTGAATGTAAGGTTTTAAAACGGCGTAGCTACAGAAGAAGATGTCCGGGCCTACCCAACACCTTTGCAAGAAACTGGGTTCCTTGCAGCCGTCTATGAGTCCTACCAGGAGACGCAGAACAGTTAGCGTAGCACATTCGTAACGAGATCAAAGTTGTAATTAGGTATCTTAAAAAATTAC
Source organism: Vandiemenella viatica (assembly GCA_031002005.1). Classification (NCBI taxonomy): domain Eukaryota; kingdom Metazoa; phylum Arthropoda; class Insecta; order Orthoptera; family Morabidae; genus Vandiemenella; species Vandiemenella viatica. The sequence goes on along the minus strand of JARYHS010008075.1, from coordinate 119,231,947 downwards.
CGCTAGAACACATCTGATTTTAAAAAATAATATAAGGAAGTCTAACTGTAAAAGATGAATTTGCAGATATCTAAACCATGTTGATAATTTACTAAATAATCTCGTCCTGTCACATATTTTAATATATAAGCAAATCTTAGAAAAAGCGAGTAGTTCAGTGCTTCCTATAACCTGAAGTGAATTTCGTTATGCTACTGACTGCTTCTTCTTTACCACTCTCTCTCACATTTTCGGGTCGGCTGTCATTAATGAATTTTCTCATTGTTGGCAAGGTCAAATTTGGAGCTCTGGTTTTAAGTCCGCATGCCCTTCCTGACGCCAAGCATTGTGTACCAACTGTCAGGTAGTACTATGTACTATTGGAGGAAGTGAAGAGTAGCCATCTATCTTCGAAACGTGTAACTAAGTTCTGTGTGTGATAAGTGTATTTTTTGTTTGTGAAATGTTTTAATGTGGAGGAGATTGTAGGCCGTCTCGGCATTCGCCTTGGCGATTGCGGAAAACCGCCACAAAAAAGCAGTCCGGACGTCAGGTACGTTTGTCATGGGCACGTTCCCGGTCCCGTTGTACCTCCCCGATTCAGTGTACGATCACAGCGCTGCCGACTGCTTTCAATTAATATTTGTTACAGTCTTTGAGGTGGTGAATTATTGCGAACTTCATCAGTACCCTTAAACATTAGAGTTGCATTGAGTATACCGTTCTCATACGCCCAAAGTCCGCTGCTCCGATGCATCATCGCAGTCATCTATACTTTTGGGTGTATTTAATCTCAGCAAAATTATTTTGAGAGCATATATTCGTAAACAGCTTAAGATAGACAGATTTTTATTGTAAACCATTTTACAGCATAGGCAAAATTTCGTAAAGCAAAATGTTACGATTGACGTATACAAATATGAATAACGTTTGTTGTGTCAGAAATATTGCCAAAACTTCGAACAGATACAGCATAAAAAAAATGTCTTAAAGCGGGTATTACGTAACAACGTTAGTATTAAGTAAATCAAATTACACAGAAGTGTTTCAGGTCTTTTAAATTTGCTTCGACGGTAAATATTTAAATTAAATGAATGAAGAATTGATCCGAAAGCCTTTATGACTCGCCCTGTTCGTGATCATTCAAGTTATATCTTATACACTGTGGAACAAAAAGCAGCGCCAGCAAACGTCGGTTAAGTTATAAGCTTTTTAACTTGTTTATACTACTTTTGTTTTCTTAGAGTTAGATGCAATCGGCAGGAAACATTGGGGAACCATGTAACAGCTGTATCTCTAATGCCGCCTCTAAACCTATTATAGGCAACAGAAATGTTTCCTCTTTTAACAGTTTAGGAATAACTCTAGTGGGAATCCAAAGTTATATCAAAAACACCTGTTTTACTTCTCGTCGTATCCCGTACACTACATAGCACAATACTAGTGCATAAAATTTGACGTGCGGGTAATGATGGCACATACGGAAGAAGGAAAGTCGCAAGCAAAAATATGTTGTTATATTAATTTAATCATTTCTTAATTCTTTTCTTCATCTAATTCCGCTACTAAGGAAAAAAGTATTCTATAATGGGTCTGATATGGAGAAACTTATCTTTTAATTATGTTGCACAGTCATTTCTTATTTTATTATTATGAAGCTTTTATTATTGTTAGTAGTAGTAGTAATACTGATCAATTTCAAAGGAGCGCAAGCTGTAGTGGTAATTTCCACAGACATCAGATTCTATATTTCACGAATTTTTCTGCATTAAAAAAATCACTAAGCAATGAAAGCAAAATGTGAAAACTAATGTCCTCTGTGCAATAAAAGAGAAAGTCTGCGGTTACTTTGCAGTGACGTATGTAACGTGGGCAGATTATATTTAATGACCTACTGAGGTCACGGTGTTGAATTCGCTACCCCGACCAATCACCGCCTGAAATGCAACACCCGCTCATTTTGTCGAAGTCCTCTATATCTGCACGATATTGGACCTGAAGCCAAGCTCGTAAATTTTGCTTGCATATAAAATTATAGTATTGTATTAAAAGTCCTGCGTCTCTTTACAGTCCCATACGTGGGAAAGAAATAGTGCGGCCTATCATTCAAATCAAGTTTCTGCGGATTAAAAATGTAATTAATTTAAATCTTCTAAATTTTGAAAGACATGGAATACGTAGAACCCCTGCTAGAAATCACTGGTGTTTGACTAACAAGGTGGAATGTGACGATACTAAACTATGGCTTAGTGACACTAATGATACCTTCTCTCTCTTTTTTTTTTTTTTTTTAAAAAAAAATCAGAGAACTTAAAATTATTATTTTAAAAAGTTGTCTAAGAATTAAATTCAAATAAGACTAAAAGACCAAAGAGTTTGGTTATGATGATTTTAATGACTTCATGAACAATAATCGAATATCGGTAAGTTTCTACGATCACCAACGTCGACTGAATACCCGTACGTTATGATCAATCTTAATAGAGTTGTTCAGTGAAAAATTCAAATTTTGGTTGAAAGTAAAGAATTAATTTATAATCAGGTAGAGATGTTGTAATTAGAAATACACCTAAGAGAAAAACACGGCGCTTTAACAAAACAATATTCAGAATTTTGTCTTCTAGTTTCGAAATTAGTAGATCTATCAAAATACCCATCTCCATGATTTTCACAAAATCCCGGAGACTCTAAATGACAATGTAATTATTCCTTCAGTCCAAGAAATTGACTAGCATAAATTTAAAAAAAAAAATCACCATTGTATTATAGATTTGTAGGATATATCGAAACCTAGGACACTGGAGTAAATGGAAATAGCGAGATGGAATAAACTCAGGTTAATTCCAATTCAGCCTCCTTAAATAAATGGTATGCTGTCAAAATGCATCCTTGAAATTTATAAAACTTATTTTCAGTTTATGTACAAAAAACTTTGAATATATTTTTACGAACATAAATGATGAAAACTTTATGACAAATCACGACCTATAAACAACTAAATCATCTAATAAATCAATATGATTGTTGACATGAAACTTCTCGGTAAATACTTGACCGTTATGGGAGTGACCCTTTGCTATAAACGCATATCAGCGTAGTAATAACTCTAAAATAAAAAGTTTGATTGAGATTTGATGCTAAAATTTCTTCTAGTTTAGTACTTTCTGTGTAGTTTATTTTGGAGGAAAATCTGTAGCAAAATTTTCTAAATAACAATTTCTTAACAATCAAAAATACAATCTTGACAGACTGAAACAATGTAAATAAATATTTAAATAAGTAATTATTGTTAAATTTGCATTTTTGCATTAAATGTTACGCGCAAAAATTATATGAAATACTGTACGGATGTATCGAGAACATAATGATGAGATAAATTCTCCTTTTATTCTTTACATTAGGGCTTATCATTTAAAAAAGTCATGTAAAAAGCGGAATAGGCACGTTCACAAATACTCTTTATTAATAATCGTAGGCTGTCACGGGATACAGAAAATAGGACTCTTGTTATAGGTTAAGCTACTTCGCGTCGTAGTCTGCAGTTAAACTGTCAACAAATCATTGTAATCATATTTTTTATTAACGCCATAATAACATCACTATCTGTTAATAGCTTTCATCTAAATTCGACTTGTTCTCCAAATTTTTCAAGCACTTTGTCAATTCTCGCCAATGAATACACATCTCATATACAAAGTGCCGGTAATATTTACATGCAGAACATATTTTCGATTACTGCACTGCAAAGCTACTTTCACATTACAATCTTGGACAAGGTAATAAACAATAACTGAGAGCTATATTTCACTATACAATAAACAGATGAAAGTCTTAGGCTGCCAACAGAAGCTTCAGACTATGTTTGAGACCAGAAAGGAATGCGAAGATCATTGCATTTCCATTCCCCACTACGATATCGTTTTCTTACACAATATGAATGAAACATTTTACTAAAAAAGGCTTCAGTAAGCAAACCCGACATAGAACAATAACTGTTTAGCACCTGCTGTAATTCACATAAAATCTAAACAATTATAAACAAGATAAATGTATAATAAAGTCACAATCCGACTTTTAGCGTCATTAAAATAACTGATAGTCCTGATTTTAAAATGAGTAATCGTTGCTACCTAAATAAGAAATTTGTTGATTCACTGCGCATAAACGTAACAATAAGCGATTTGCTTGAACAATAAAATTACTAAATCTATTAAAATGGTTACTGGTTTTGTGCCAGATCACTTTTAATGTTATTACGGTATAAATTAATGCGATATGTGAACAATACAGGCTATTACTCTAATGAGAGAATTGTCATTCAAATAATTTATTCACAGTAAACGAAATTTCAATAGAAAATAGAATTACAATCAAATTTGTTACAGATGTATGTGTTGTTATATTTAATACTTTATGAGTTAGACGAATGAACGCACTGTAACGTTCAGTCAGTAAAATGGTATAAAGCGCAGTTGAATAAAATTCGACTACAAGTTTTTTTGTGTCAGTTCATAGAATTATTTCAAAATTCATTTGATCCCATCGTCAACACTTTATTGTTCTTAGCAAAAAATACCAGCCCATTTTTAGATTGACTTATATTAATGTCGCAAAATAATTAATTATGCATTATATAATTTTAATCATGAAGTTTTGAAAATAAAAAATGAGTTGTTAGTTGAATACTTATTGATAGAAAAATTTGTTATTATAAATAAATAAATTACCATTCGGTTAGCAGAAATATGATTTCAAACCTAATTTACTATCAATGCAGAGTAGGGTAACATAACTTATAACTCATCTATTCAGTTTCCGCCACAGATAATAATATGCCATCTACAAAAACGTGGCAGTTCTAAATTGTAAGAGTTTTTATTCAAAACCCGTTATATTCTGTGAACGAATTTTCGTATTGCAAAATATGACATCTGTTACATCTAAAATGAAATGTTATGTTTGTGGTTAAACATTTAAGTTTTTAACTAATCTGTAAACAACAGGGGATAAACTTTATATATGAAATCAATTATGCGTGAGTAAACCGCCAGGAAGATTTTTAGTTATCTTTCGTTCAGTTAGGTGGCGTTAAAGTTTAATATTTATGGGCTGATCTTGTTCATACTTGCAAAAATCAATTTAATATTTTCTGCCTAAGCTTTCTTGCAGCTCAAAAATCGTATGAGTGATATGTTCCGCTCTGAATTTCAATTATAGAGCGTACATCATAGGTTATGTATATTAACCAACCAGTCTGTTCGTACACACGCCGGGTAGCACAAATTCGAATGTTAACAATACTAAGTGTGCCTGTAGTCGTTAATAAACATATACTATTTCCCAATTGGTGGTAGTTTCAAGGAGAGATGGATACAAAAGATGCGCTAAAATGTGATAAAGACATAGGATGCAATATAAATTCATAATGAAAGGAGAATGTCACGCCACTAAGTAATTGTTATGTGCTCTATTGTCGTCAATTAATGATGATTTCCTTTAATTGCATCGTCTTACAATTCACAGGTTACTGTCGTTGGTCGCCAGATGGTTTTGCCTTCCACCAATCGATTAAATAGTTCTATGAAATGACAAAACCGAAGAAACACTTTTCACCCCGGTTTTATTTTGGCCGACAGTCAAAACCACACTAAAACAATTAGAACTAGTATAAAATTATTCACAATTATTTTGAAACACTCGGTAATGAAAATTAAATATATTTACAGGTATTTACACACAAAATTATCAACATAAACCAGTCCAAACCGTTGAGAATTGTTCTCCAAATATCGTGACTCTCATCAACACTTACAATTACAAACTTTTAATTAATGTTTCGTATATAATATTGTCCTTGATCGTATTACAGATCACTTACACAGATCCTCTCCATAAAACAATGTTCGTTTACAATATATAGAAATACACAGTTAATCAACTCCCATATTGTCATACATAATTATTTTTTTAAAAAATAATAATATACTAGGCCTGGGTCTGAGGACTGTTACAAGAAAGCACAAAAAAAAACGAAAAAACCTCGGTGCTCATCTCCTTTTGCCTAATATTTATTCGTGATTTAGCAGCACAAATCTAAATACAAGGGGTGATCATATGAAAAGGTACGAAACGATGTAAAAAGTAACAGTTAAATATTTGCATATTCCGCCATGGGAGAAGGTAGCGAGACATCTCGGGATGCGACTGGAGTCTCTGACTGGGATCGCAGCATGCGCGGGTGTCCGCATGCGCAGTAGAGAGCAGAGGCTCTTATCAAAAGCGGCGTCCAAATGATGCGGCAGTCCGTATGTGGACAGGATGGCGTTCGCTTTACAAAATTCGACGATTGAGGAGACACTCGGACGCCTACGCAGGTCCATCAAGAACAAAAGACCGGGGCTGCTCACGGAGGGTGTGGTTCTGCTCCATGATAACGCGCGTCCACTCGTCTCCAGAGTCACACACATGGAACTGGCCAAGTTCAAGTGGGAGACGTTGGACCATCCGCCCTACAGTCCGGACATGTCGCCCTGCGATTTCCATGTGTTTGGTCCACTGAAGAATTTTTTTTTTATCTGCTTAGCGTCTCTCTAACAGCGAGGTCTTTAGAGACGGGAAAGGATAAAGGGGGGGGGGGGCAAGGAATGGGAAGGAATTCGGCCATGGCCTTTCGAAGGAAGCATCCCGGCATTTGCCTGGAGTGATTTGGGAACTCATGGAAAACCTGGATGCCCCGACGGGGATTCGAACCGCCGTCCTCACGAATGCGAGGCCAGAACGCTAGCCGTTACACCACCACGTTCGGTAGTGAAGAAACACCTGAAAGGGAAGCGCATCAACTCGGACGACGTACTCAAAGACGCTGTGAAGGACTGGGTCTCGTCACGGCCACAGGAATTCTGGGAACAAGGAATCCTGCGGCTTGTTCATCAGTGGGATCGTTGTGCTCAGGCCTATGGGGTTTATTTTGAATAAAGTCTATATTTGAACCCACCGTGTCATTTCGTACCTTTTCATTTGATCACCCCTTGTATCACGGGATGAAACCGCAAGCACAGCTAGCATCATTAGATTTTTAAAAGAATTATTTGTAATGTTGTTTATCCCCGAGATTGTTCTCAAGTTGTACGAAATCGAACATTTTTAGTATAATCTCGAAACTTTGACGATGCTGACCTCGGTAGCGTAGGGGCTAGAGTATTGGCTCCGGGTACCGAAGGACGCCGGTTCGATTCCAGCCGAGGACACAGGCGTTTAAGTGTTGTGTCTGTGCTAATGTTATATCCGTCCTGTGGTGTCGATATTTAGTAGCAACTATTCAATAGAGAAAATGATACACTGGATGAGTCACGATCATATTGAGCTGGCTGTATGGCCTCAATAGCAGAACGCCATTAAATAAACTACGACGATGCCGTGACACCTTGTGATCTAAATTTTACATTCTTTGACTTCGATTAATGTGGATTACTTTAGTACGTAATTTCCTGCAAATAACTTGATTTGGTATTACGTAATAAGGAATCCGTCTTTATGACAAGAATGTTCTGTGGGACGAAATGTGTTGAATTTCTGATAAGGTCTACTGAGGCAACCTACACCACTGATGACAGACACAATATTTTCGCAGAAAGTGAGCTCTTGCACGCGAGGCCTGAGCTCATTTCACATGCACTGACTCCCTCCTGACAATGACGGATGGAGCGCGTGAAATGCGACTCGTCTCAGGTCCCAGGTTACTCCTATCCCATATCAGCCACTGAGTCAGCACTGGAAACGAATCTCGAGAGGGAAATATTTACGACTGCATCTGTCCCACCTGTTATCTGCAATCCAGGGGAGCAGATCACTTCTGCAGGCGCGCAGGCTACAGGAAAAAGTGTCAGCATACTTGGAGCTGCCATAAAAAAGGGTTAATCACAAGAAGAAACATTTTTATTCACGAACTCGGTTTTATATTTTAATGTCACTATACTTATAAGATATTACGGATTTTATTAAAACGTTTGGTCGCCTCTTTGTTTCAATTAGATGCGGCACCGTGATTGTGTCAGGGGATTCAGTGGTTCCACTCCTGGTGGTGGACTTCGGCCGCATGGCAAGAGAGGTGGTGGTATACAACTCCTGATCACCGGATTGTGCATCAAGATCCTTATTTAAATCCCAAAGCTCTCCGCATTACGTACGTAGTGAGATTATACCACACTGTTGATGGGGATTTGTCGTTTGGATGAGGACGTTAACCTTAGCCTAGCTAAGCTTAGCTAAGCTAAGCTATTTGAATTTCGGAGAGTAGGACCGAACGGACCAGGACCGAGTTTCACACTCTCCCTTCTTTCATCTCTCATCAACAAAACAAACATCACTTTCGCAGACGTTGTCATGGAAGGGTAAACTTCCCCCTGATAACCGCCTTCTCCCGGCCAAGGGCAAGGGCTTGGAGAAGTTCAGAGAAGAAGACACTTTACGATATTTTACGAACTTTACTGAAAATCGAAAAGCTCTCTCTTCAAATTAGAGTTATTTCTAATACCAGTGTCCTTAATGTTAACAGTGATGTGATTGGAAAGTAGTTTAAGGTGTATACTAGTGTTTAATACAACGTCAGGTTAGAGTAATTTCCGGCTTTTCATCCCTGGTAAAACAGAGCACTCAGATGAAAGGCACTGTTTTTAGTCATAGCGATGAATTTCTTAATAATTGTTGCTAATGGTAAACGTAAAACCAAACATCACTTGTCGGAATAGGTTTGGGTTGAAGGTTTCATGACGTTACTGAAGAAATTTCTTTACCGTAGAATCAAAACGAAGGAGGAATATGAATAGCTACAGAGGGAAAAAGACTGAATATGTGTTTAGGTAGGTCAACATATAACGAAGATTAATGGCAAATAGGGGTATTTTATTAAGTGCATTGAAAATTTTGGTCTAATTCGTTAATCAGATGGCTTAGAAGGATTTCATTGTCCTACTAACTGGACATGGTGTTGACGGGATGTACTAAAGATGTGAAGGAAAAGACACAAGAAATGTTCATCAGACCACTAGTTTCTGTATGGTGTGGTGGTATGAAGCCCACATTATGTTTATTAAATACATAAATTGAATGTAACGCAAAGTGCTGCTGCTAGTTTTGTATGTGAAACGTACCGCAGATCAGATCAGTGATTGTTAAGGTAACTGTAACTAGACTGAAAGTTACTGCAAGACAGGAAGTGGAGAAAGGACTACTGGGAGTGTATAAGGAATACATTGGTGATGAGGCCTAACCGAAAGAGAAGAGACGATCTTGATCTTAAGCTAGCAGTTGATCCAAGGAATGACAGAGTGCAAAAATGCATGTCTGTAGGTAACTGGAAGGACTGAGATTAATGACATTGATATATAATAAACATCTTATCTCAAACACTGAGAGAATTAAAAGCAAACATTTATGAAATGCAAGAGAAGTTGGTTATGAAAATTTCAACCGGTGCATATGTAAATAATAATAGTAATTAGGATAAAGTTTTAGATTACTGAAAAGAAAGTTCGGTTTTCGCTAGAGAAAGTTTTCGGTACGGAAATTTTTTATGAGCACTGCATGGCATACACAGGAGGCCACTAAGCACTGCAGGATTTTATTTCATGGAACTGAAATTTAAATGCCATTCAAATGAAAAAATTAATCATAATCACGATATCATTATTCTTCTTCTTCTTCTTAAGATGCCATGCCCGCCTCCTCGCGCAGGCGATCGCTATGGAAGATGTACCACTCTTGGGAAGATGAACAAGGATTGTTTGCAGTTGCCTTCCACAGTGTGTGTTTGTATGTGTCGGTGTCTGTGATAGTGTGTGTGTTTAGCGTGTGTTGTTTGTGTTGTATGAAATGACAGATGATAAGGGAGAAGGTGAAACCAGGTACCGATCCATTTAGGTCTACTCTTCCAAATGACGCCGTGGGGACCGCCAGGCTTAACGTTGCCATCCGATGGACGGATCACCATCAACAGTACAGCATGACGTCACTCCATACGCACTGCGGAGAGGTTTGGGATTTAACCCAAGGCTTTGACTCTCAATCTGGTGACTAAGAATTGTTCACCGCCATCTTTCCAATCCCGCCGACCAAGTCCTGGTGATGAAATTTTCTTCCACTATTAGGACTCGAACTAGCTAACCCCGTGTCAGTGCCAGACACCAGCACGTTACCTCAATCGACAGAGCCAACGGGACGGGCTAAGATATCAGTATTAAAATGAACTAGAATATTTTAACTTATTGATTGCATGGCATATTATTGGAGATAATCCAGTAGTGGGTAGAACAGTTTTCCATCATATACTGTCTTTAGTCTCTGCATACTTACATATTCGGTTATCACAATTACGGGTCAGGTCGATAGATACGGAAAGAAAGTTTATTATGACACAAGCAACACTCGTTCACCCTCCCGGCTCAATGTAGTATACTCTGAATAAACTGAGAAAACTGGTCTTAGTTAAAGCAGTGGTCGACTTAAAGCTTTTTCTTTTTCAGGAAAAAATTCCTCAAAGCATATTTAGTAATGCGTTGAGATTTTCTGGTGAAAAGCAAGCTTAAGCGGATGAAGAAATCAGAAGCGTGTCTATTAGAGCCAAGTGACATGTAATCATGGACCGTCTTAATTACTCTTTCTTTCTTTCTTTCGAAGTCGTAGAACAAATTAATTCCAGAGCTCATTTGTGAAAAACAGATGCTCGATTAAAAAGATTAATTCCCTGTTAATTTTATTGTGCCACTTACTGAAGGGCCCTGACAATTAAAAATGTGGAGGCTATTAAGGATTGTGGAGTAAAACGTCTAAAGGGAAGTTGGAACAGCACACTGTACATTCAGTTGCCTACAAACACACGGACACTGCGGAGGGTTCTCTTCCGCGTTCATTTGACAATAAACTTAGACAAGAAAATGGATTCTGTACAATTAAATAAGTATCGACATTTACTGAGACAAAGTAATATCAGATGAAAAATGTTTTCTCGGTCACTAAGAACAGAGTACTTACTGTGGTTCAATCCCCGTCATGCAAACTGAATACATTCTAAATAAACTAAGAATGAAATAATTAAAAAATAACTTGTTTAGTCCTAATTCAGAACTAACAAAACTGCCGACGTTTTGAAAAGTTTCCATCCTCACTTGATTAACATAATTATTTTTGTTAATCTGTAAGTCCTACTCGATTGCAGAATGTCTAGATGCTCAATATTATCCGAACAAAAATGTCTATTTTCCGCTAGTCACTGAAACTGTATTACGCAATTCCATCATGAGTTTGGCCTGACCAAGCTACAGTGGGAATTTTTTCCCTTGTAGACATCACCAGCTTAATAAGTAGACCTGTGGACGTATATTTTCAGGGTTTCCCTGGAAATAGAAAACTCCAATCTCCCAGCTTGTACTCAGCATACACTGATGAGCCAAAACATTATGACCAATGCCCACCGTGCGACTGAATGCCGTCTGGCGACGTTGTGAGAACGCCATGCGGTAAGAAAAGTATACACGCGGAACCGAGACGCATTGTGGCTTTTTTTTTTATGGCTTTCGGCAATTAAGCCATTTAGCCAGCTCAATGTGTTTATGATATCTCATGCAGTGAATTAGTTTGTTTCTCCAGTACGTTTATGATTCTTAAGTATAGACACCACAGGACGGACAGACATTCACACAGACACAAAACACTTAAACATTCTTGCCCGCGGCCGGATTCGAACCGGCGACCTTCGGCACGCGGAACTGGTGCTCTAGCCCCTACGCTACCGAAGCCGGCTATTGTGCCTTATTCTAGCGACGATACATGTGGGAAATGGGGAAATCCAACAGCATAAGTAAATTTGACAAACGGTGGAGTGTTATGGCCCGGCGTCTGGGAATGAGTGTTCGGAAACGGTGAGGATGGTCGACTGTTCGCCTGACGCTTTAGTGAGAATCTATAGTTTGTGGTTGAATTAGGCGATAATGTGGTGGACGTACACGCTTCATCACAGGAATCACGTTTTTTTATTACATCAGGTCGACTGTCGTGACGCCTTCGTCCAGGCTATTGGCTGATGGAAACAGGCACTGCACCACAGATGCAGTCCTGTAGGGGCCAGTAAGATGTTGGGGGACATTCACCTAGATTAACTTTCAAACTGAATTTCACTTTCATTTATGAACACGTTGAAATAATTGCCCCCACAGGACTATTTTAATATTATTAATTAATCAGTCGTCATGGTGTCAATTTAAAAAAAGGCAGCTGTTTACGAAATACAAAACAATTTAAACTGAAATTCTTTCACTGTTTGATGTAAACTATTCAGTATGTCCATTGATAGTTTATTCCAACCTCTGGCTTTCTAACAAAAAAACTAGAAACTTTCACATTCACTTCTGCCTTTAAATTCCCTTCCACTTGATACTTCTCACAACATTCACGAGATCTATTCTCACTCACTACAGATACATGCCTTACGCAATACCACCACCTCCTTCACCCTCCTATCTTTCGATAACATCGATCCCAGCTGCTTTATCATATCAGTTACTGACTGTGTTCTGCTATAATTTCCACAAACCTACCTTTTCTGTGCTCTGCGCAGCATATGCGTACGAAATCTTAAAAGATAAAAAAAATTTGAAGTAGTTCCTTTGTATTTCACATGTTTACTAGTTTAGTGTAAAGCAGTCATTAGAAGATGAAACAAAAGTTCGAAAAACAGTGCTTGTAATTCAAGAGCAGCACATATTGCAACTTATTTGTTGAAACCTGAGGAAACGTGACGTAACCTTTGCACTTTTTAATACAAATTACGAAATGCCTATAACTATGGAATGGATGGTGTAATGTACCCTTGATTCGGTCCCGTATAGCGATCAGCGAATGTGCAGCTATAAGGGCCACGTGGATTAATGGAGCAGTCTCTTCCCGCTGAGTCAGGAATTCTGTAACCATAAGTTGGTGTATTCGATGTGTTACAGTGAAAAAGCAAATTCATTTTTTTTATATATAAAAACTCTAGTTAATAGATAAACGTGTGTTTTTTTTATTACGCTCACTTTGCTGGAAATAATAAATTCATTTTACTTTTGAAATATTTGCTAATGACCAAAATGTCCATACTTCGGAAAAAAAAAACATTTAGTTCGTATATTTTTGTGTTCTTTACACCTATTTAAAATTAGAGTACTACCAAACCACATCAATTTAATATGAGTAAAAGAAAAACTCATTACTTTTTCTTAAATCAAACTAATGTCCGACCATAACGGCATGGAGTTAACCGCAAAGGCTACTTGCTTTGCGTTGGCCATTTTACTTTCCAGTGCAGCTACAGCGGATGTTGTGCAGGCGCGTGTTGTTCCAATCATTGTGTCAATCCCTCAGTAAGTTTTTTTATTTGTAAATAACAGGCTATTGTTTTTAATCAGTTATTATTTTACTGGTGTTTTTGGTCCTGTTTGGTAGGTGATTTTATATATTTTGTTATTTGCTGTTGAACATGTGTTTTCAATAGTTTTTCTCCAAATCGTCAGTACCTTAACTGGCACGTCTTTCCCGTGAATATGACTAGAGCCAGACAGAGTGGTCAGGGACCGATGTTCACTTACACTAATTGGAGATATTTTTTAATAGTGTGACATTTACTTATCTTATAACAACATGTCACCTAAAAGAAAGCCAAAATTGTCAAAAGAGGAAACAGCCATAAACAACTCAGCTGTTGTAGAAGGACATTCAGAGAAAATTAAAAAAGTGATCAAGTTTTATTGACTAGCTACAACGTGAAGAAAGACTGAAGAATCTAAGAAAAAGGGAGATGACACAGCAAAAATGTGTTAAAGATATGACTCTTCATGAATTCTTTTTTTTTTTTTTTTTTAGTGGAAAAGCTTTTATTTGATTGTAGAAGGAATCAAACAGCTAATAATGTCTGTAATAATAGGAAAAATATATTAGACTAAAAGATATAATCAGTAAGGCAAAGAAAACACTCATGCATAATTGATATACTTTAGACAATACTGAACATAAATGACTGATTATACAAAGAAAGCAAATATATTTCACAATATTTTTTATTGATAAATAGGTATGTGATTGTTTCAAAACGTGCCACAAATAAAAGCGAAACTACGTGTATTCATCTTATTTTATGTCAGTGCCAATATTTTTCATTGGTCCCCAACCATATCAATCAGTCTCTAGATACCTAAATTCACAAAATCCTAATTTCTTCATAGAATACTACATAAATTGACTGTCCTTTTAGCGTATGATATAATAAATTAATTACCCGATTACATACACTAATCAGGAATCCAAAAGCATCTAAAATATAGTTTAATCAAATTATTTCTAAAAGTTGCCCTAATTTTGTGGAATTACCGTTATATATATTTGGCTTTGTTAGAGGAAATAGCAGAAGAACAGGCATGAGAAGAAATTTGCAAGTTTCTGAAGACGATTTCAAGGGAGCAATTCTGTTCTGTTACTAAGAAAGACTTTTCGGGCTATTTGCAGGCCACCATCACTTTTTGTTCTGAGGTCTGGTGGCGTGTGGTGACTTCAGTTCAACTGCGCCCGACGAACACAGCACGAAGACATCTCCTCGATTGCGGCAACACTTCCAGCTCCCATATCTATATGACTGCTCCACAAACAACTGGTGATCCCGTGCATAACGACTGAGAATCTCATGATCTAAATATTCACTCCATGACATTGTATTTGCTCCAACTTTCACAATTATTTTTATTCTCGAGTCAAAAACATCAAGCACACTTTTAAAAATTGTACAAATGAACAACTCTGATCACATTTCGCCGAGTATTTTGCAACCTCAACTGCATTCAGTGTTACTCGAAACAGATTATCTGCGTTGCAGTATGTTGGGCATATAGGGCACTCGACTATTTGCTTTATGGATTTTCCCTACCAAATTCACACTTAATATTGTTAGCATCAATACAAACCGTTTTCATGAGATTAGTCTTATACCTGCCCATTCCTGTAACAAATCTATTCAACGACCTCCCAAACTTCCAGTCCTCTGCGTGACCAGATGACAAGCACACTGCAACTGCCAGTGGTCCCAGGATGTTAGCGCTTTATTATTCCACAACTGCACTTTTGTCTTTTCAAGTGCCCCAATTATTTCGCGCAATGATCTCCGTAAGATTTTTCTGGCCTTGAGTCCCAAGGCTGGTGGAGCATGGCCATGCAGCTGACGAGCGCTTTGACGTTCTACTTTTTTCCTTTCCCTGTTGGCAACCTCATCTCTTCGGATACTGGTTGGTGCTATCCCTGAAAGCCTACAGGTATTATTGAGGGCTACATCCCCCTGTTTGGTATGAGATGATGAGTACCAAACTGGGCATACATATTGTGTAAGAGAGCAGAAATGGCAACTGTACGGATAGTTTGACTGCACCCACTGTATGGAACCAGTTTACGAAGAAAGTTATTTCTTGCGGAGATTTTCAATGTTAAGTTCATGCAGTTCTGATAAGTGAGGTTGCTAAGCCCCACTGCTAATTTTTTTACATTAACCAGCAGTAAGTAGATATCCCGCTCCTTGCAACATATGGCCCTACTGTTGGTTTTGGCGGTAGAGATATCACTTAGCGATTTATTACTACTATTCAACAAACCACTTTACAAGATATACATGTTAGCGCAACGGATATTATAGTCAAATAATTCAATTACTCCACTCATTCATTTGAGAAACTTTATTCTATACTTCAAACGTTCGCTGCTACAAAATACTGCCAACACACACTTCTATCTATACATGCTCTCTCCTATTACTCTCTCGCCATATTGCCATCTTCACTCTCTCTCCATACACAATCACAGTAATACCAACTACAACAAACTAAATTCTAAAAAAAACTTAAAATTACCCCAAATGTCTACACAAACTACTCATGCTGTGAAGTCTATTTAAACTATTTTATTTACAATTATTTTTTATTACAATGATTTTGTGAGTGGGATCTCACATATGCCCCCACTTTATAACAAACAAGCATATTTTAACAAAATTGGTTGGCTTGTTATAAAGTCCAACCTTTTTCACAAATCATTGTCTTTATATACATTTCCACAATTCTGTCCTTATTTATAACAATTATCACTCACTGTCTCTATCAGTCTGCATCTTTACCAGTCAACGTTATACAAAACCACCAAATTTCACAAGAACACAATATGTCACTTATCTCTTCTGACCTTGTACATTTTCAAGTCTGTTATGTTTCTTAACCCAAATTTCTTACCAGACTTAGGATACACTAGCCAGTATGCGTTCCTATGTGGCTTCCCTTCTACCTTAAACGGTCCGTGGTACACGTCAAAGAATTTCTTAATCTCCGCATTTAATTCGCATGACCTCTCCTGAGTCTTTACCAGTACCAAATCTCCCAAATTAAATTCGACAGGTTTATATCTTCGGTCGTGCCTGTTTCTTCTCTCTTCTGATCTTTTCTTCATTCTTTTATCAGCTCTTATGCCCCCATAACGTAAGGTTTTATTTTTTTCCTTTTCCTCCAATCTTTTAGTGCTTCCTTTTTGAAAAACTCTTCTTGCAATAAGTCTCTTTCAAGTTCTTCCTGTGACCACTTCAACAATTCAACTTTACTTCCATCTTTTAGGCACAATTGCTGTAAATCTAATTCTCTGGTACTACATTGGCTATCGTCTTCCGTGTTCCATCTACTGTTGTTTCTTACTAGATCTCTTTCTTCTTCTATTTGACCAGACAAATTATTCACCACATTGGATTCACTGTTTCCCATAACTAAGCTCTTATCATGACCACATTCTTCTGAAACTTGAACATTTGCCCCCTCTAGCATTATACTTTCTTCTTCATCATTGACGGCGTATTTCTTCACCAAGAAAAATCTCACTTCTTCTGTTTCATCATTGTTTAATATTCCATTTTCTTCTTCTATTTCACTATTTTCTTCCTCTCCGCTACTATAATCTTTTCGCTGCATAATTTCTCACTTCCTTCTTCTTCGCTGTCATTAGTACTATCACTATCCACTGATGTAGTTTCATACAGATCTTCGTCGACCCTTTCTGATATAAGCTCATTTGGTAACATTTCTTCTCTGCAGTGTATTTCTTTATATTCTCCTTACAGTTCTTTTGATTATCATGATTTCCCACGTCGATTCTAGCCAATTCTTGTACCTCTTCTTCGTGCCAATTATATTCACACATCCTTGTAATGTTCTGCGGCTCATCCTCATTTAACAAGTTTAAACATTCCCACCATTTTAGCGGCTCCTCCTCCTCAAAAACTCGGACATCTTCTTCTTCTATTGTTCTCTCATGATTATATGTTCCGTTTTCGTAGTTCACATTTTGCACATCACATTCAGATTGTTTTCTCCCGTATGCTTTCAGTTCTACATTGATTATTATTGTCGTCATCTAGTTTGGTCATCTTCTCTCGATCCTTCGGTCCTGTTTTGACTTCTTCCGCTACTGTTCGGACCGCCCCAGTTGCGGCACTGGAGTTTCCCATCATTCGCTCAGGATCATGATGCCTTACTTCCTCCCTTCTTACTGCCTGGCCATTATTGTGATGCGACCACTGATTGTCATGGCTTCTATTTTCATATTCCCTTCTCCTATTATCACCCGAATTCCTGTTGAACTGATCTCCTCGGTTATATCCGTTCATACGGCCTCTATCTCTTGTAAAATTATCTTGCGCCGGCATTTGGTTTAACCTGTTATAATTTCTGAAATCATTCCTCCTATCTTCCCTCGATCCATGTTCATTTGTACTACTCCAACGATCTAGTCTTTCAACTGCTTCGAGAAATTCTTCTACACTATTCCATTGATTTATTATAAGCTTCTCTTGAACAGGTCTGGGCAACTTTTGTAATATACTTCTATCTTTTCATCATCATCTATTTCTTGGTCCAGATAACGTAATTCCTTCATAACTGCTTCACAAAAGTATTTCATACTGCCATCACGCCGACTATAATATCTACAATTCCAAAAATCCCTTCTCACTCTTCTTTGCTTCCGTTGTGACCAATACTTGCTCAAAAATAATCTCAAAAATTCTTCATAGTTGTTACACTCCTCGTCACTCTCGCAACTCCATGCAAAAGCATCCCCTCGTAACATGTTCTTAATATACCTTATTTTGTCAACGTCAGTCCACTCGTAAGGTAAGCCATTTTTATAAGCTCTAACAAATTCTACAGGATGAACCTCTCCTTCGGGTTCAAATTTTACTTCCGGTAACTTGAAATGATTCGTAATGATGTTACCGCTTCCATAGTAGTCACACCTCGCCGTTCTGCTTCCTTGGACTCTTTGAGTTAAGTTGTAATATCTCTTCTCTCACATCTTCTTTAACTAAGTCGACCTGGTTAGCTACTTCCGCCACCTTGCATGTCACTATCCTTTTGCCTCTTGTCCATAACCATTAGTCTCTCTCATCCTAATCGAGAAATCCTTTTGGAGTTAGTTTTCCGCCTTCTCTTTCAACTCTTCAATCCCTTAGCACATTCCCTCTGATTTTCCATAGATTATTTATTTTCTTCCCGCATGGCCATTTGTTCTTCTTGTATTATATTGCTACTTTTCTTCACTTCCTCCTCAACTTTCTGTTGCACTAAACATTCTACATTCTTTTTAGTAGTCTCCCCAAGCTTTCACACATAATCATACACCATCGTTATTTCCTTTTCCATTCTTGTGTCCACTTCTTCTTTTAATTTTGCCTCATATTTTCTATCTTCTTGTCACACCTGTCTTCTGATTGCCGAATACACTCATCCATTTTCAACAACATATCCTGCTTTATCATTCGCACTTCGTCTGTAATTTTTTCTTCCATTTTTTCTGCTGTTCTCTGACTTAATTCAATTTTTCTTTCCATATTTTCTGCTGTTAATTCTATTTTTCTTTCCATATTTTCTGCATTTAATTCAATTTTTCTTTCCATATTTCTGCTGTTCTCTGACTTAACTCAATTTTTCTTTCCATACGCTCCATTAAAGAATCAGCATTAACATTTCGCCACCTTTCTGTTTTTGAGTATCAATTATTTCACTACCCTCCTCTTTTTCTCGTATTTTAACTTGATCGACCGGTACTGGTGTAGAGGTAACATTTGTCATGAAATTCTCTGACTCATGGTCACCGATATAGCTACTTTTAATATCAACACTAATATCACCACTGGTCAGCGACTCAAATCCGCTTCCCCCCACGCGATCAGAGATATCAACGCTACTAACTTCTGCTACACTACATACGCTAATTCCATTTCCCTCCCTTACAATCGAGCGCTCACCGAAACCAGAATCTTCATTGTTGACATTAGCATTATTATTATCATCCCCCCTCTTTAATATTTAATTCAGCATCGCGGTTGACTAATTTTTCACTAATTGCTGCCATGTTAACTACAAATTTTAATCAAACACAGTACCACGGGCTAAGTCTGCTACAAAAATTATTCCGCCAAATCACAAGACAATATTACACATACAAAATCACTTCACAATTTTACAACGCCGTATTACAACGCAGCTAGACTTCCAAACGGGTACAGAAACCCTTTTCAGACTTACTTACTGTACCAAAAAAACAGCTGCACCCCTGTAAAAAATAATTTTGCAACACAAAATATACACAACATGTTATTACATCGAAAGTTACAATGACTGACATACATGCATATACATAAGTTGCTTTATATTCGTCTACTTAAAAAAAAATCTTCCCCCCTGTATTTAATTATTTTCTTTATTACTTTAATTAAGACTTTCACAGCATGTAAATTTAGCTTAAACAGTTTTTTACGGACCAAAATTATTCTTACGACAATTTTACAAATTTTAAACTTTCAATTCTTACAAACAGTACTCCGTTACTTTATGCTTGTTTTCAAATAGTTCTGCTTAATTCAACCGTTCAATTGCTGATATTTACACCACTTCTTTTTCCAATCAAGCAACAAAATTGTTCCGCAAAAGTTACAACGTTAATTTCCGTCAGTCTTTTCTGTAATTACTGCTACTTTGATTACGCTGAAATTCTTCCAAGAAAATTAAATTGTCTTTTGTACTTGCCACATCTGCGCCGTTATTTCTTCTTTCTTGAAAATACCTGCTACCAGTCGCCGATGTTTTCCTCGCGTCGTCTGCTTCCGATGAAATTATTCCAGCTCGTAAGCAATGCGATACATTGCCTAATCCTGGCTTAAGGGTCTCCAATTTGCTAAGCCCCACTGCTAATTTTTTACATTAACCAGCAGTAAGTAGATATCCCGCTCCTTGCAACATATGGCCCTACTGTTGGTTTTGGCGGTAGAGATATCACTTAGCGATTTATTACTACTATTCAACAAACCACTTTACAAGATATACATGTTAGCGCAACGGATATTATAGTCAAATAATTCAATTACTCCACTCATTCATTTGAGAAACTTTATTCTATACTTCAAACGTTCGCTGCTACAAAATACTGCCAACACACACTTCTATCTATATAAGCTCTCTCCTATTACTCTCTCGCCATATTGCCATCTTCACTCTCTCTCCATACACAATCACAGTAATACCAACTACAACAAACTAAATTCTAAAAAAAACTTAAAATTACCCCAAATGTCTACACAAACTACTCATGCTGTGAAGTCTATTTAAACTATTTTATTTACAATTATTTTTTATTACAATGATTTTGTGAGTGGGATCTCACAAGGTTCTGTCGAATGTAACTCGCAGGTATTTTGGGCTGATACACATCTCAAGTTCGACACCTCACCACATTGCCTTTGAGTTACGCTGGGGTATCTTAACTTTTCGATGAAGGGCATAAACCTAAGTTTTTACTTTGAAAATAACCGTATTTGTTAAATATGATTGCCATTGTTAAATTCAGCTTAGAATTGTGAATAAGTTCATGTATTGTTAGCTATATCATGATTAATTTTTTTTGATTCATTCAGATCGAAATATCAATCTGACTATCCCAGTATTAAAATAACAATAAATAATTTTATTAATAATTAATTCGTAACATACGAACTGTGTCATTACAATGCTTACATGAAGGCAAGTGGAGTGTAAAGACGAAAAGGGTTGAAACGTAAAGTTCTTTAGCTCCTTAATTAAGATATTCACTCGGTGAACAGTTGTATCTTTGAAAAATAGCAAAGCAAAGATTGGAAGTAAATACATCGGTAATCACATAACTCTCTGCAGCTACGCAGAAATAATGTAGTAAATGTATCATAGATATCTCTGTAGGTGATTAATCTTAACCCCTCCCCATTCACTATCAGGTGGTTGCTTGTTTGAGTACAGTTGTGTTGCTTTCCAGTCACGGTGCCAACCAGCACCGTTGTAGCGCGGATCAGGACGTAGCAGATGGCTGTTCGATTTTGCCTCGTGGAGCTCCGTGTGTGATGCGACCACTGAGCGACAAAGCCAGATAGTATTGCGCAGCCGAACACGATGCCCTCTCGAGACAGCCCCAATACCTTGTCGTCACAACAATCCCGCCTATCTCTCTACACGCTGAGGCAGCAAGCGGGGGTGGCGGGGGCGGCCGGCGGGGGTGGGAGGCGTCCCGGCCCCGTGTCGGAGGTGGCGTCGGCGGCAGTAGTCGCCGGGACGGCCCGCCGACCAGTAGCAGCCGGGGGCGGCACAGCAGGCAGCAGGCAGCAGACAGCATGCAGGTAACACAGCGAGGCGAGGGGTCTCACTGTGGCACAGGGGGCAGCATCCAGGTAACACAGCGAGGCGAGGGGGTCTCCCTGTAGCTCAGGGGGCCAACAGTTCAACACAAATGTAATCTTCACAACATAGATAAACAAACTTTCATTATAAAACATTGAATTTTACAATTTTATATTTTAAGACATATATCAGTTATTGAATGACAGCAGTTCGTATGCTTTGCATTTTGAAAATTGAATAGCTTATTAAACGGCCACTGGAAGCAGGAATCACCAATTGAAACGTCACTTGTAGCTACCGTAAAATATCAGTAGAAGTGTTTGAAGGATGTGCGAGTGTATAGTTTATAAATAGATAAAAACTGGGAATGCTGGTAGCAGCAAAAATCATAACAAAAACTTGATATTCAAACGTTATTAGTAACTAAACTGTTAACAGAAGCGTTTCAGTTGTATATAGCCTTTCCAGGAATGGATTTGTAAAATAATATATCTTGTATTATGTTAGTTTCTATGCAATTAAACGTGTATTTTTGTCTGACTTATATGCTTGTTCGGCAAAATTCTAAGCACACAGTCGAGAAACTAGAAAAAAAATATTTTGCGTGATTAATTACTTTGTTAATTTTTTGAATTTTCAGTTATTAATACCAATATTTTTTATTTTTTAGACAAATGCAAAAACTATTTGACTGGTTAGAAGGTAAATACACTATTAATGAAGATAGCGGTGAAGTTACTGATGCGGAAACATGAGACTACAAGAAACAGGAAAAGAAAAGGTAGGAATTCCAAGACGGGAAAATACGGTAATCACATCGATCATTAGGATTCACAAGTGTTATAGAACGGCCTGAAAAAACACAAAGTGTTTGTTTTGTAAGAAAGTTCTCGCACCAGGGAGGATGAAACCAGGCAAATTAAAACGTCACTTTGAAATTTGAATATAAGAACTGATTCAAACAAATTTATGTAAGTTTATTAAACATACCTACCATTAAAAAAAATGATTTATGTCCCACAAATTACGTTGTTGGCGTCGTATCAAGTTTCTTACAAAATCGCAAAATGCAAAATCTTGTGAAGAAGGAGAAATTCTAGTATTGCCTGCAGCTATTGTCATGGTAAAAATAATGATCGTCGAATCGTATACATAACAGCTGCGACACATACAGTTTGCCGATAAAACGGTTTAACTGAAAGATCGCTGATGTATTTAAGAATTTTTGGTTTCTTGAGTGTGCATATAGAATATCGCCTTACAAGCAGAGGAGGTAAATGATGTCGCCAAAAATACACATTTAATTGCATAGTTTCGACATGTCACAGAAAGTTATATAATACAAGATATATTATTGCAAATCCATTCCTGGAAAGGCTGCATCTATAGATTTTTTTTTTACTGTTAAAAGTGACACTTTCTTAGAAGAGAACCACATAGATTTAAGTAACTCCTCTGGAGTCTGTAACGAAGGAACACAATGTCAGGAGCCAAGGCAGGTCTTCAAGCATTAGTTAAGAAGAAAGCGCCCAAAGTGCTTCTCAGAGCAGCGCTAGTGTCATAAAATGTGAGGTAGAAACTTAAAAGCATTTTTGCGAAAGAAACTACTTGGAAATAAGTTCTTTGAAAGTTAGTTTGTTTCCAAAGCTGTGTAAAGATGTGGAAACTAATTAATTATATCTCACTTTCAAACTGTTGTTAAGTATGGTGACGCAATCTCGTGCAAAAGTAATTCAAAGGGTGGAATTATAATTAAGAGGAAATTTTGTTCAGGAATGTCAGTTTAATGTTAAACATGCGTATGTGGTTGAAATGTATGAAATAATTGAGAGTTTTTAATTATTCAGTGCGATAAGTACAAATGCATTCACTAATTCATAAAGAGAGAGAAAAAGCATTCATAAATAAACTGTAATTGTGAAAAACAAATTTACAACAGAACAGTTCGAAACGTTTTCACATTTAATTTTTTTTTGTTTTTCACTGAAATTTTTATTTTTTTTATTTTTCCTTGGTCGATTTCGAGTTCATTAGAGGTGGGAAGGACTGAGGGCAAGGAACTGTAAGGAATTAGGATATGGCCTTTTGAAGGAACCGTCAGTGCCTCCGTTTGGAGTGATTTTTTGAAACCATGGAAATCTCAAATCTGGATGGTTGGAGGAGGATTCGAACCCGCGTCCTCCAGGATGAGAGGCCAGACCGCTACCGTTCATCCACCACGCTCTTTGCGTTTAAGTTAAAGTTGAATCTAATAAAAATCTGTTTATTGAACACCTGAATGCGTTTTTGACATTATTTCAAATTAATTCTTGATTTAACAAAGTTTGCTTTGATACAGAAATGGTTTGTCGATCAGCAAGTAGTTGAATTTTTATTGATAACTGTAGAAAAAGAAAAGTTACTGGTATCATTATGCAATATATCACTGAAGTAATAACCTCACAATGACTCTGCGGTTAACGTTTAACATTTCGTTGAATCGAAGCGAAGAATGTTTTTTCAAGCATTGAGAAGCAAATACTGCTATCAATCGTAGAATCATAGTTGTACGGTTATCCGCGTTAATTGCAATGATATCCAAATATCGAGTCCGTTTAGAAAAAGAGCTACTTTTCTGAATGACACCTAGATTTGGCATTCTAATAAACCAGACGATCCATCGTATCAAAATCAAATTAATTTAAAACTGATTAATATATCTCTGCATTATTGTTAAACGATATTATCATTATCTCAATGAGGTTTTTTCATCTTTTGTAGTTTAAATTTTACATAATTTTGAAGAGTCTCCGTTTCATATATTTGATGAAATGAAAGAGATCATGATTTTTTTTTTTTTTAAGCGAGGCGTAGGAACGTCTAATTTACGATATGTTGACCTAGTTTAAGACATCAATTTTCAGAAATAAGTAACTTTTCGACGCTGCCTGGTCTCTATGGTATAGAGACAGTTACTCGTGCAGAAATTATCCAAGTTTTTGTTAATGTGTACTGCCGTATGCTAATGCAAAATGTTTAAAGTGATGTTTTGCCATAAAACTGAAATTTCTGTGACCTCGGAAAAGATATTGAAACAATGGACAGAACTTGGACACGTAATATTAGATTGATGAGCTCCCCCGGTGTCAGACCCGAAAACTTTTCATACAGTTGATACACTGGGAAAGTTTCCATTCTTTCATCAACTTGGAATTTGTTTGTTTGTATACTACCTTTGAAACGTTCATCATCTGTGTAATTCCTTCTGCGGATTGATGTCAGATTAGACATATTTACATCATTTCACCCAGACTGTAAGAATCCAACACTGCTACTAGTACTGTTGCTTATGTTATTTGCTTTTCCATGTCATGTAGTTAATATTATTTCCCATTGAATTTAATTTTTTTTTAATCATGTTTGATAATCTTTTACCTCCATATTTTGTTCATAACCTTGAATTTGAACTTAAATGCAGCCTGCTGTTCATGCAGATTATTTTCTTTTTCCTGTTTTACCGCAATTAATAAATTGAAAACCAACACATCCTATCATCTCATCCATTGTTTGCGTTGCAATTTTATTGGCTTGCTTAGTTGCTACTTTGTATTTATCAACCGGAAAATGGATTCGGTCGATTTTGGAAATATTTGGGTTCGCTATCTCGCATTTTCAATTAAATTAATTTTTTCCGTGTTTTATAAAAATCGTTGGTTCTTTCAGGTATCGTTCAATTTAGCTATGCGTGTGCAGCTGACAATAAATTACGACCACGCCGTGTAAAACCTTTCTCAAGTAATTAACCTAATCATGTCGAGAAAAAAAAATTAATGTTGGCAACATAAATGTTGAAACAATGCAATACCTCTTAAGAGCTTCTCAGAACTTTCACTATCCATTATATAATTTTTAATATGGTTGTGTGTCCCATATTCTATTGGAAAATATTCACGCTACATTTAAATTTTTCTAAAAGATCTTGTGCATAACTGAATGATTTTAAAGTTTCTTTCAGATGATAAAGTATGAAGAAACGTATTTTTTTTTTTCGTATTTGAAGGTTTGTGTGGTGCGTGTTGTACTTGGTATATTTTCGTGCTGGGTATTTAGTTGCGATACGGAATCGTGTTGGCGAGCGCAGCATCTGTTGCAGTGATATTATTCTGACGTGGTGAAGTGCGTGATGTCTGGCCGTACTACCAGAGCCAACCATTTGTGGTAACAACAGCAATGTCCCGCACCCGATGGTACGGAACCAAACAGCAGCTGATCGTCTCTCCAACGGGCCCTGACCAGATCTGTTTCAGCTAGCTGCCCTACTCTGCGGGCACAGTAATTTAGAAAGGAAACACAAAACAAGAAGTGGCGATATTGTAATGAGGTGACAAGGAGACTACCATCAGGATTAAGGAACGGTCATGGCTGCCACAGTATTGCACTTGGACCTCAGTTAACGAACGCGATGGGCATTCGGAAGAAGGTGTGTTAATTCCCTGACGCGGCCTCCAAATTCTTGTTTTCTACTGTTTCTCAAAGTCTCTCCAGGTGACGCCAAATTCAAGAGGTCATGATCGAATTCCTTCCCGTTGTTTGCCAAGTGGCCTATCCTGGCTCTGGTGGGGTCGTCTAGCCGTAAAGCACTAAATATAAAAAAACAGAGTTATCTAACGCAAAGCTCTGTTGTTTGTCGATAGAGAGAAATCGAACACTGAGCTATAAACATACGTCACTTTATAAATGAATGTAATTTCTCTCGGCGTTGTTTATTTATAAACGTTTCTCGGGAAACAAGCCGAGTTATATTGTTATTAAAGCCTGGGGCAAAAAGACAAATCAGCAGTGGCGGAACATAGCTTAACAGAAGGACATGGTTTTGATTTCGAAGCGACTAAGGTGTTGACACATGCGAGAGGCTTCTGGGACAGCGTCATTAAAGAAGCATTTGAAATTCGCCTCGCGTCTGATTTGGTAAACAGGGATTGTGGATTCCAGATAAGTGATGCATGGATTCCTGTAATTGAGGCTGCTCATCACCAACGCTCTGCTTTTTTGTGTTCCGCGGGCGTCTAATGACATCTGAGATGCTGCTAGGCAACATAACAACATCTGTCGTTGCCATGCCAGTTTACAAACAACACGCTCAAGGTTGACTTCAAGGCAGACTTCAAGACTTGCAACTGCACCTGAAGATGGCGACGGAGATTAAAGTCGCCGAAATATTGTGCTTTAATAACAATATAACTCGGCTTGTTTCCCGAGAAACGTTTATAAATAAATACGTCACTTTAATATCCTGTCTGAATTGACCACTGAGGGCTATTGTCAAGGAGGCAGAATGTCTTAGTTGCTTGTGGAAGGGTTCTACCAACCTGCAGCGAATAGTTATCACGACGTCCTCTGCCGTCCTCTAGATTCTTCCGCCGCTCCTTACAATCTTCTGCTGTTATTACTTAGAAACTTCCTGACACCACTGCGATTTAGTCTACCAGTCGCAGAACTGGTTGGAATGCGGGAAAATCTTGCGGAAAAGAATCAGCGCCGCGAACATGTAATTCCCATTTATTGGCCATAATGTTATATAAGATATGGCCGAGGAGTGGGTCCACTTCGCATTCAAATAGTGGAAATTTCCCAGGCAGACGACTAAAGTTAAATTTAGGCAGCGGGAGAACCGTGCGAGAGCCGATGTGAAGCATACGATGTTTCCAAGCCAAGAGAGCTCGCAAAACGTGCCGACCGTCCTCACAACCTAAGATTCGACTCAGCGAAGTTCGAAAGTTGCCGATTCGCGTCAGCGAATTCCGCGGCACAAAACAACTGGAGAGCGGACAGCAGCCCGGCCTGTACCTCGCTTCATGTATTCAACTTTGAATAAAGTTAATAATTTTGAACTCTCACATTATGTTTTAAGGATTGAAGACTTCATATTTTTTTCGCAGCCTAAATTTAAGATGCAGTTTGCGTAGATGTGGCTAAACTTGTTCTATTCCAGAATGAACTGGTTGTAGTGTCACTCCGTCATGCAACTGGTAACATAACACAGCTCTTTAGTCAAATTTAGTGCAATATACATTGAAAAGTTTATGCAAATTAAAAAAAAATGGGTTGCTTTACTACGGTTAAATCTCTTCATAAAAATCTGTAATAGAATCGCAACTGCAACCATTCAGTCACCACATAAAGATTGACAACTACAGAAAGATTAAAATTCCATTCAAAATTTTCAAATGGCAATCTCTGTATACATTTCTGTAGTTTGGTTAGCACTTCTTTTCCTCATTATTAATATGATATGGTTCTCCATTCTTTCCTATTATTTGACGGCCCACATACTCAAGCTACGTGTCCAATAATACGCATCATAAGCTCCAGTATTTCTAAAGTTATCTTTATTTTCTTTTTCCTTAGTGGTATATGCCTCGTTGACTTCGAGGTCGTTATTGCCAAAAGGGAATTGAGGTCAAGCAGCTAGAAGGAACTTTTCCATGGTTTTTGAAGCAACCACCCAAGGATTCGAGTGATTTCGTGATGGACAGACGGGGATTTGAACTCGCGACCTCCCGAACACCAGGCTCGAACGTGTTCTCTTACTCATCGGACTCGGCGTGTTCTTCCTTTGTTCTTTATACCTTTCGTTCTACAAACTACCTCCTTCTATTCTTTAAACTTTCATACTATAATCTATTTACAAATTAAACAAATTTTTCTGTCTCAGAATATGTCCCCGCTATTCCATGGTTTCTTTCCAAAGTTGGTTCAGTAGTTAAGGCGTCTGACTGGGGATCGGAAGGTATCTGGTTCGAATCCCGGTCTCGGCTGGGATTTTCAAATGTCCGTAACCCTACGTTCACCTCTGGCAAGGCTCGCTTTGTGTATATGAAGTACGCCAGAACACGTCCGTGGTTTGGATTCCACTATAAACTGTAGGGCTCCTATGCCGGGTAAGATTACCGGGTTATGTTACCTTAGGACAGTCATGACAAGAGACAGCACTCGGCTGCCGTATTGTTCTAGGATATTCAGGCCAACAGCACCGCACGCATACACTTTCACTTTATTTTCAAACTATCAGAACTTTGTTCTTTAACTATTCATTTATTTTCAACAACCGTGTGCGCTGGAAGATGGGAAACTTCTTCCCACGTTTCTTGCCTTTCTCATGATCGACCTTCGCTTCTAATCATGATGTAGGCCTTCCTTTGCCTACAAGTTTTAAAATTACATAATAGTAACAAAATTCTTATGCAACTTCTACTACATGCTGTTTTAATTTTAAAAACAATTATTTCTTTTTGCACTTCTCTACCTGAAGATGTAAATATATATTTTTGCGATATTTTAAACGTAGTAATATTATGTTTTACTTAAATCTGTGTATTGATACTGAATTACAGACAAACAGTCTTTCGTGGACCCGTGTAAACAGAAATGAAGCTTGCTACTACATGTTATCGGGTGGTGCATGGCATTTTTCAGTAATCATCGACGAATAGTCCTGAGCTATTAGATTTTCGTGATACACTTTGAAACATGAAATAAGATATTCCTATTACATATTACGTATTATGTTTGAGTATCTACTAGAAATTGCTTGTAGGGAATAAGTAACCAGACAGCAAATGAAAGGGGAAATTTTCTTAATAAATAAGGAAGCTCTATTTTTTTTATAAAATACTGGAAAATATGAATATTTAAATATATTTATATTAAAAAATGGCAAATGAGTGTTTTAAGTGATAAATACTGAGGTTACATCTAAATATTACTTTTCGATGGAGTGCGAATTTCAACAATACAATGAAACAATTAACGTGCCTAATAGGTGAATTAATAAGAAGTTTAAATATTAAATCACCATGTATTAAGTTCTATTTGTTAATGTTATGAATCACTGTGCGTGCTTGATTTTAGTTGTTACTTTTAAATATTTTCCTCAAGAGACTTTAACTCCAAAACGTGTAATATCAAGCGAAATTTTTACCACTGTCTCAAAAATTACCGTTAAGAAAATGAATGACATCACAATCCAAGCACCAACCAAAAATATTCTACAGACGTTTTACACTTTCACAATTAACCTCACAGACAACACTTTTGTGTGAGAATATGTGTTACGTATATTTAAAACTAGCATTTAGCTACAGCTATACCCGCGCGAATCTTGTGTTTCAGCAGAAATGTTAGCGTCTCAACTGGCGGACAAATATCAACATTAGACTTTACCTGAGCGCTACATTGAGTAAAATAAAAGCTTTTACACTATGAAAATCCATATAGAACATGACTAAACTCAGGAATAGTATCTCCAAATTATACATGTATTAGAACTGTAAATTCTTCCAGTTTCACATATCATATCATATTACTAAAGCAGTGCCTCATAATTCACAGTCATAAAGAAAAATAACAGCTATAAGTAGGAAAAGTAATATGATGCCAAAAACAACGAATTATGACACAAAAAATAATTTAAGTTATGTTGTTATTAATTAAAGATAGATTTCTTCAGACACAGCATAACAAAACTTTTTTTCTTTTCCAAATAACGCCCATCCAGAAAATAACACGCAGGTATCTTTGATAGAGTGTATTATATCGCCAAGATCGTCTACTATTTAGTGAAATCATGAACGAATAATATCTTTAAAAAACTAATATTGTGATTCGAAATTAATATGCAGTTTTTAGGCTTAATCTTAATGGTCGAAAGACTGCTGGTCAGATTTTAAGTTAAATTCTATACTTTTTAGTCGAATTGACTGTATCTGTTTGTGATAGCGTGAATCATCTCCGACCGAATCTTTGGCGCATGTCTGTTCTGTTTACGAGCAACTTATCACTCCTGATCACGTATAGACGCATGAAAATAGCATATTTTAAGCTGGTCCAAAGGTTTCAAAATTATAAATCGGTTCAGTAGTTTTTGCAAGATGCAGATTCAGAGAAACAGACATGATTCACTTACTGATTAATGTCTGCAGAGATGTGCACATGTGTGTCATTAACGATCTTTGTGTTGTCGAAACAAGTTAGAAATAATTAATGCAATGTTGTTGCCAGGCCATTTTTCCCAGCAGTTGTTTAGTTAATTAAGATGAAGGGATAACGCCATTTCAACTGCTTATTTTTGTATTTTGTTTTATTATCGTACGCGTTTCACCTATCATCGAGGCATCATCAGCGACGAAGTTGCTTTAACTTTACACATAGTTTTTGCGTAATTTCGTAACTTATGTTTTTCGTAATTCTAAACATATAACTTTTTTGCTTGTATGATATTGTACTTGCTGTTTACATTGACTGATTATTGTTTGTAGATGCGCATCTCAGCTTTTTTTTCAATGCATATTTGGATTAGATCATAATAGTAACAGCTTTTGCAACCTGGTGACTATAAAACGAGCACTATCTCCCTAGTCTATTGTCTACTGTGGCCATCTTGTTTGTATTCGTCGTGTCTCGTTTTTGGCAGCGCCTGTTTTTAAATCCCTTGAATGAGTAATGTTTCTCATAGTCTGTTTTTGGTTTATGCGTAATGTGTGGTTTTAGCAGATTTTTTGTGTTTATTTTATTTACGTACAACTATGTGCAAACTTTAACGCCGATTCGTCGCTGAGTGGCGAAACGCGTATGACAATAAAACAAAATAAAAAACAGTTGCGTTGGCGTTATCTCTTCAGCAAGTAAAACTTGGTAACCAAATTATTTCAAATGTTTTCATGTAATCTGCGTGACGGGAATGGAAATCAGTGAAGGATTTTGCGAGACATTAAGAAAATCCCAAATATAAACACATTTTAAACGCATCCTAACAGTACCCAATATTTACTGAAAACTGAAATCGTTGCACCCTGTATAATATGGGACGTTGAAGGGGATTAAGATAGGAACAGATGCTAAAATAATGATACAGTAAAATTACAATAAATTTCAGAAACGCTAATCTTTTAGCTTCTTTCCAAACTTCATTAGTGTACAGAGTGGGATAAGACATATTAAGAAAAATTACTTTATTGGTTTATCATCACTGTCCCAACTGTCTTGCGTGGTAGGTAAAGAGAAGATAACAATGAGACAAACAAATAGTCAATGAGGAAAGATAAGTGTCAGTATACTCTGACAGTAATACAGGGGATGTGAATGCAATACTGTCATGTTCTACTTTCGGAGTTTTGTGAACGATGGACGGATGTCTGTTAGTGGGGCTGGAGTGATTTGGTATTTCCTAACATTGTGGGAATTACTATAAACCAAAAATATGCATCATCTTGCCCCTGCAGTATAGTTAGACTTTTTTGTACTATGGCTTTATACCTCGCCGACGGCGAGGAGGACAGGATGGGGCAAGGATCTCCATTGCCTTTTGAAGTGCTGAAGGGATTTCGGAAAGCCATACAAAAACTGAAATCTGGATGGGCGGACGGGGTTTCGATCAGGCGTCCTGTTGAATGCAAAGCCAGGGTGTTACTCAGTCACCACGCTCGTAAGTAAGATGGGGCAAAAGTGACCTTTGTATGTATGTTCGCTAGGACCACGTTAAGCCTTCTTTTTTTAGCTTTAATTTTGCTGTGGATGTGTTACAACTAGGGCTGTGAGCCCTAGAGGGGACCTACAGTTTAACGTGGAATCCGAACCACGGAACGTCCTAACGTAGCTCATATGATCAAATACAACTCTCAAAACTCCTGCGCCAACCGGGATTCGAACCAGGGACTGGAACAGCGAACGTTCTGAAAGCAAGGGCCATAACCAACGGAATAGTTTAAAGATTTTGTTAATCTTTATAACATATTTTGCAAGTAAGGTTGGAGGATTCCTGTGTTAAGATTTCTCCGTTTCTTCAAGCAAAATTGTTTTAAAAACATTACTTTTATTGTAATAATAGAGTTCCTTTACATTTCATGTTCCGGAAGTATATGAGAGTATGTGAAGCGTTTGGTATTATTTATATCTTTCAGCCGGTAACAGAAAATGATTATTTGGGTAGTTCGCCCACTAAGTGACAGAGGATCAAATTTCTGCGCAATCAATTTCGATTGTAGCTACCATTACGTGAACCGATAATCCTATCTGGTAAACGAATTACTACAGGTAAATTACAATTTCAGGAAAAATTCTGGCCGGGATACGAACCCAGGACATTCCAGTCGGCAATCAGGCGCCTTACCTCGTGAGCCGTCACCATGCTAGCTTTCAGATTATAATTATTAATGGAGACTCCACCTGAGAAAGGACGTCACGTTATCTACCTGGCTTGATGTAACACCTCAGTTGCTCCCACCCTGGTCTAATTATGTCTTCTGCATAGATCGCGTGTAACAAGACTGCAATATCAAACACGCCCGGCACATAAGGTTCTCTTTTGAAGAGCCACCGTAGCCAACAAAAACACGACAGTCCGTTACCTCGCTCAAGGTATAGCGTCCGTGGTGGTATTTGCATTTCGCAGGGTAGCACACCTCGTTGGATTCCCAGCGTACAAAATTAGCAGTCTTAATTAAACGCTTTACGCACCCTCTCTTTATGAGGAGAATACTGAAAATTCGTGAAAATGAGATACCGGAAAACTTATGTGCAAACCATAAGTAGCAGTGAAATGATTTTTGTTGAGGCTAGATTACATTCATCTTCTAGAATAGTCTAGTATTAGCACATACGTCATGTTCATAGCTCCTAAAATGGGGAAAAACGTATCTTTATAATTTCGTCATGTCCGTTTAACTACTTTTACGTCACAGTCACTAATTTGACCGATTATGTGCTGATTATCATGAATTCTTGATGGAGGATATATCCTACTGAAAAATTGATATGTAGGGGGGGAGGGGGATAATTAGGGTAGCTCCGATCGCTACTAAAAACGTGAAACGATCTTTGTCACGTATCCCACAGAATATTGCCTCCCTCAGCTGCCTTGTCCATTTCATCCGAAATATCTTTCACGTATTCTAGGTCAGATTCACTGGGAAAAAATGATTTACAAATTATTTTATTTCCTCAATAACATTTTTAATTTGTGTCACGTTTTTCATGATCTACCTCTGAGGCCACGTCAATCAGCCCATAATTTTGAACCTATTTATCTCCTCTTTACCATGAATCTATACTGCTATGACAATTTGGTATGCTTTATGACTCCAGATTCAAGTTACATAATATTTCAAAGTATTGTACCGGGATAAACACCCTATCTTCAATACATTTGTAACAATAATATCCATACCAGTATTTTTTTTCTTACCTACCTAGTTCCCTGAGTATCTTTCTTCTAATTTACTAATCGACTTAATTCTACGCGTATAGAGAAGAACCGACTGCGTTTTTTATCTGCCATCTAACGGTTTGATTCAACCATATGCTTAAAATTTCCACATTTTTCCTTATTCTTGTTAACTTCTTCCCCATCCTTATTCTTAATTGTCTGAATATCTTATTTTACCCTCATGTTTTCTAACATAACTATAGAAATTAATAAAATGTATGTAAGGCAAGTACACTTCCCATTTTCGAAGTCTTTAAACAGATTATTTAATAATAATTATGCGTTTTCCCGTAATATATGCATCCTGAGTATCTCTATTCAATCACACATAACAGTCACTGTTAAATTGTAGGAGCAAACATAAATAATTTATTTTAAAAACTCTGCTTTTTGCCTTTATAGTCGACACTCTGATTTAGACATGCTGATAAAGTCTACGCATTTTGTATCTGAAGTCGACACACTTTCGATAATCCTAAAATACCACCAGAGTGAGAAATGAACACGACCTTTTTTAAGGGAGATCGAGAAGAATGTTGTCAGTAGGGTCCCTGCCTACGTGGGAGGTATGCCGGACCCAGATGGGGTCCCTTGGGTGACAACCGAGCCGAGTTCCTACAAGTCGTGAGCCCCTTGGGGATACTGCACACTCAAAGAAGCAGCAATATGGTAACTCCCTTCGTTAAAAAGGATACCAGGTATCGCTTCAAACAGTGTAACAAGGTCTTTATGCACTATCGGGCTATGACATAATATACGTAACTACGCATGTACCGAACAGCGACACCAACGGAAGTTTTTACATTTTGAGCGTAGAGTACATAAGAAACTTATTATTGCTAATAGCATGAAGGTTTGTTCAGCTTTTGTGTTGAGCTTAATTTACATACCTCTGTCGATTTAAGGAACACAAAAAAATTTACCTAAATTTGAACTCAGAAATTCTCAACAGTCAAAACATTCTTCTCGTTAAAACTATGAAAGCACACGCTTATTTATTTAACAGTGGTCGCATTTGCATATTAACGTTCAGTATAAAGTGAAGTTATACTAAATAAGAATTAAAATAGTCCGCGACATTACAGATTCACTAGCAGTATTCATCGTGCCAACAGTGATAATCACACATTCTACAACTTTAATAATAATAATTACGTATGGTTGTATTGACCTGGTGACAGGATTTTTATTGGCTGCGCAATTCACCTCTGTCGTACCCCCTTAACCTAACCCAGTAATACTACCGGGTTTAGCAGACCTACAGTTTTACGTGGAATCCGAATCACGGAAATGTGCTGGCGTACTTCCAATTACACAGCAATCTGTAACAGAGATGAAGGCCGGGTTAAGGGCCTATGAAACTCCCCGCCAAGACAGGGATTCGAATAGGGGACCTTTCGATCTCTAGCCAGACGCCTTAACCACTGAGCTACCTGACCCCTCAGTCTACTATTGTTCACCGTTGGCAGACGAGTCAATTGCACCGAAAACTTGAACACGTTCGGATTGATGCGTAAATCTGACAATGTTGGTGGCATTATGTACACGGTTTCTCAAATTCGAACCTGATATAATTTTATGTCGACTATAGGTGCACTGTCGTCTTAATTTTCCACTTATACGCTATACACTGAAACAGGAAGCGTGTCCACGTTTGTATTTCGAGGAGTGTCTCCTCCAAAGCCTGCAGAGTTCTATAATGGCCTCGTCATATATCATCAAGGGATTTCGGTTAAGTCCATTCCCGAACTTAACCGCCGTCAACGCTGTTAAAATAATGGCGCTTTCCAGTTCCATGTCCTTAGTCTTTTTCCAACTCGAGACAGATATTAATAGACTATCCGGAACTTACAAATTACTACTTACTATTATATGACGTACTTGAAACACAGGTACATGAATTTTATGTACAGACATTTATACTTTTAAAAATACGGCAAATACTTTTCTTTAACATTAAAAAAGCAGAGTATTACCACTGTTGATGTTTATCAAAGTAAAAAATTAATTTTTATAACCGAAAACCAATTTACGAAGTTTTTATTCATTAAAATCAATCAGCCATCAAGTAATATTTTAAAAAAAAAGACATACATTTTGTTTACGATCAAATTTCTTTGATTACGATTGTTTAATTGAAGCGTATAGTGTGTAGACTACGCATCTTGCCGGCTACATTCAACACCCACTCATCATATGTAAATGGAGACTTTCCCGGCGTATTGATTCAATAAAAGTTTCTCGGGAGTCCAGCCGGATGGTGTCATAAAACGACGACGTTTCGACAACCTGCTCGGTTGTCTTCATCAGGTCTATTTTGGTTATTTTTGTGATTTTGAGAAGAAATAACCAAAATAGACCTGATGAAGACAACCGAGCAGGTTGTCGAAACGTCGTCGTTTTATGACACCATCCGGCTGGACTCCCGAGAAACTTTTATTGACCCACTCATCATGTTCGTTTACAGATATATTTATCAATAGTTAATAACAATAACCCTAATCATAATCGCCAAAAGACAGCGCATGGACCACAGTTTACCAGTATTTCAATATGGTGTTTGGTATTAGTGTCAACTATCTTTTTTTATTATAAACCTCTTTTTTTATTTTGCTGTCGTCAGTCTTTTGACTGGTTTGAAGCAATCCTCCATCCCTTCCCATCCTGTGCTAACCTCTTCATTTCTACATACCCCTTACAATCCACGTCCTCAATTATCTGCTTCATATATTCTAATCTCTGTCTACCTCTGCAGTTCTTACCTTCAACTGTTCCCTCCACTAACAAATTAACCAATCCACCATGTCTCAAAATATGACCTACCAGCCTGTCTCTTCTTCCTGTAAGCTTTTTCCATAAACATCTTTTCTCACCCATCATTTCTAAAACTCGTTCATTTCTTACTTTGTCTCTCCACCTAATTTTCAGCATTCTTCTGTAGCACCACATTTCAAATGCTTCAAGTTTCTTTCTTTCCGGTATTCCTAAAGTCCATGTTTCGCTACCGTAAAGTGCTGTGCTCCATACATAGAGTTTTAAGAAGTTCTTTCTAATTCCTAGATCAATATTTGAAACTAAAAGGTTTCTCTTTTTCATGAAGGCTCTTTTTGCTAGTGCTATTCTGCTTTTAACATCATTTCTGCTTCGGCCATCGGTTGTAATTTTGCTTCCCAAGTAACAGAACTCACTCACTTCTCCTATTGCATCAGATCCTATTTTTATATTTAATCTGCTAGTATTGGTGTCATTTCTGCTACATTTGACCACTTTTGTCTTGCTTTGATTTATATTCAGTCCAAAATCTTCCTTCAGTATTTTGTTCATGCCATTCAGTAACTTATCAATATCCTCAGCACACTCTGCTAACAAGACAATGTCGTCAGCAAATCGTAGCATACTGATTTTTTCTCCCTGAAAACTTATGCCTCATGGAATTTTTTCTTTGACTTTCTTTATTGCTTCTTCTGCATACAAGTTGAATATTAACGGGGATAGACTACAATCTTGTCTCACACCCTTTTTAACTGATGCATGTCTCTCATGATTCTCTACGTTTATTATAGCCACTTGATTCTGATATAGTTTATAGAGTATTCTTCTATCTCGATACTTTAGACCTGACTTCTTTAAAATTTTGAACATCTTGCCCCACCTAACATTATCAAAAGCATTTTATAAATCAACAAACGCCATAAAAGTATCTTTGTTTTTCTTGATCCGCCCTTCAAGTATTAATCTTAAAGACAGAATTGCTTCCCTCGTACCGCGATTTTTCGTAAACCCAAACTGATCTTCGCCTACTATCTCTTCAACTATTCTTTCCATCCTTCTGTATATTATTCTGGTCGATAATTCTCACATTTGTTGGCTTGTGCTTTCTTTGGAAGTGTGAAGATGAGATTTTTATAAAAATCATTTGGAATTTCTCTGTTTCATAACTTTTTGATATCAGCTTGAATAATCTTTCAATTCCTTCCTCTCATAAGGATTTAAGAAGTTCTGCAGGGATCTCATCTATTCCAACTGCCTTATTTACTTTCAAGTCATTCAGAGCTTTATTAAATTCTGTTCTCAAAACAGAATCTCCTAAGTCCTCAATGTCGACATCAGCTTCCTTTTCCATTACACTATTGTTCAAGTCATCTCCAACATACAGTTTCTCAATGTATTCTTTCCATCGGTTAGCTCTATCTTCTGAGCTTAAAAGAGGTTTCCCATCGGCAGCTTTAATGTTCATACCTCTTTTCTTCATGTCTCCAAAATTCTGTTTGATCTTTCTATATGCAACATCTACTTTACCTACGACCACTTCCTTTCCTATTTCTTCAGACTTTTCTTGTAGCCATTTTTCTTTTGCTATTTTGCATTTCCTATTTATTTGATTTTTAAATTGCATGTACTGCTCTCTTCCTGCTTCATCCTGAGCATTTTTGTACCTCCTCCTCTGATCCATCAGCTCCATAATTTCTTCTGCTATCCATGGTTTTCGGGCGGCTTGTTCCCTGAAGCCTAATGTTTCTTTACCAGCATTTATTATTTCGGTCTTTAATGCATTCCATTCGTCCTCAGTTGAGCTCCTTTCAGAGTTACTTCTCAGAACTAAGTCTACCATTTCTGCAAATTCTTTCTATTGTAATAGATTGTTTCAGTTTATTCACTTCCAGTCTGTTCTGCTTATACTGCTTCCTTATTCGCTTAAATTTCAGCCTGCACTTCATTATTATCAAATTATGGTCAGAGTCTATGTCTACTCCTGGGTACGCTTTAAAGTCTAGAACTTGATTCCTGAATCTCTGTTTGACCATGATATAATCTAGCTGATATCTCCCAGTATCCCCTGGACGTTTCCAGGTGTATATTATTCTTGCATGGTTCTTAAAAAGTGTGTTTGCCAGTACTAGCTTATATCTTTCACAAAATTCTAGCAACCTGCTTCCTCGCTCATTTCTTTCTCCTAGACCAAAACTTTCTACAGTATTTCCCTCTTTTCCTTCTCCCACTATTGCATTCCAATCACCCATGATTGTGTGCTTGTGTGCAGCTTGTGTGCTAATTATCCTGTGTTCCCCAGACCAGAAATCCTGTGCGTCCTTCAATTTAATCTCACTAATCCCAACAACATCTAACTCAAGTTTTTGCATCTCCCTTTTTAAGTTTTCTAACCAACCTGCCCTATTCAGACTTCTAACATTCCACGCTCCGACTCGTAGAATGTTTCTATCTATTCGGATGACTCCTCCCTGAGCAGTCCCCACCCGGAGATCCGATTGGGGGACTATTTTACCTCCGGAATATTTTACCCAGGAAGAAGCCATCATGATATATCTAATCTGAGAGGATTACATGTCCTCGGGATACCCTTTGGGTCTTTAATGCAGTGGTTTCCCGTTGCCTTCTCATCCCCATGCCGTTGATCATTTCTGAATCATTCGCCTTTAGGGGCCGTTTCCAACCCCAAGGGCAAGAGGGTGCCCTGAACCGCTCCCCGCTCTTTCGCCCTCCTTTCGGAGGCCGTTGGCTAGCAGTGGGTGATTCCTTATACCGGGAATCTTTTAGTCGCTAGAGCCTCGTCCGTGCAAACAGGGTGCACCACGTGAAGGAGAGGTTGACATTTGGTTGGAAAAGTCTAGTATAGCCTCTCCCAAACCCTTACACCCCTATAAACGTCTATGGTAATTGTATTGAATCCACTAGCAGCTTCAATCATTCAAACAATGCTGTTTTCTATTGTTTCAAGTTAAAATGAGCCATGGAAAAATTCTGTTTACTAGCACTTTTTTTGCAAATCCAGTTTGTTTTTGGTGTCATTTGCAGTATGGATTCTAAGGCTAATTTTTTAAAACTGCCTCATCTGTCAACTTTCTCAGTCGGCTTACTGCTATATGAATTTTATGGTATTAAAACGGGCATGTGACACACGAGTCACGTCCCTCTGGGCGACTACACAAGCTAAACAAATGGAACCTCTAAACAAGCGCTTTGAAGGTAGCCCGCGCTCATTATAGAATTACTCGTATGGGCCTATCAGCCCCGCCTTCTACCTGCATCATTCCACATTTCTCTCTCTTTCTTTCCCCAACTCTCTCTCTTTTTTTTCGTTACAGAGGGAAAGTAATCAACTACGAAGAATTGCGTCTGTCGCAAACATGACCTCTACTTTAGAGTAAATTTAAAATGCGACTCATTTAAACTTCTTGCACAATTAATTTTTTGAAATTACCCTCTTGACGTAACTGTCCTCAGTAATGTCCTCCAGCTTGCTAAACTTTCTCTCACTGGTTGAATATAAACTGAAACAGTGTCTAATTTATCATTTGCATAAGGCATATGCTGCTCATGTCCGCGTGTTTGTTAGTAATTAAGTAGCTAGCTGGTGGCAAAAAAGAATTTTTTTAAAGTTTCGTGTTTTGATTCCTTGCAGTACTGATACAAATTTGTACAGCGTTGTATCTTTCCTAAGAGGCACCAGCACAAGGTAGGTGAAATCGGTGACGTGGGAGACGATATGCTGTGTTGGGAGACTGGACATCAAGAGTAGGGCAGATATGTTATCCCATTCCTTAACGCAAGACATTCTCCGAATAAACAGAGGTTTATAGAGACAACGCAATGGATTAATTATCTGTTCAGCGCTTATGTCGAAATTTTAACGAAGGGACAAGGAACGTCCATGATGATACCCAAAGTTAGTTTGATGTTTGAGATTATTGGAATGAAGTGTCAAGAAATCAGCCACGACCTGTTTCGAGAACGGTCCTTGTTTTCTCGGACAGTGACGACAATAAACTGAAATCATGATTCGGACCCATCACGAACAAAATATTTGGTCAATATCGCATACAAACAAAGAACGCCGTTCTACTGAACACGTTGTGGACGTGTTAAGTTGACGTGAAGGAGAGTAGCCTTTGATGATTGAAATATCGATTTTGTAAATTAGGTTCTGATAAATAACGAATCCCAGGTAATGATTCTTATTTATGGCTTTTGTCAAAAGCTAATACAGGTAGTTCATTCGATTGATTTTTGAATTACACCATTAGTACGTATAACATATAAGGATAATATCTTGCCCAATTCCTTGCTTGGAACTGAGAGAGATCGCATCAGAGAGGTAATGTCACTAATATTGAGACCATCTTCCAGCATTTTTCTTGCTTACTGACCTTGCTTGCAGCTTACCGTGAAACGATAAGTATATCTTCCCTACTATTAGAGGTATGGCACATTAGCAAATCCACCAACCGCATGATTTATGTTTTGTCACGTAATAAAGTATGTGTGGTCCAAAGTCTGTTAATTAGCCTAATTTCTTTTCTGCTCAGCTCTAGTTGGGCGTAACATGCACGCCAAAGTTCCTTTCCCTGGCAGTCAGTAAACCATCTCTTCTCCCATTCGGTCTCAACTTGGTGACTACGGCCTTGAGGTCTGAGAAGGGTGGAGAGAATTTTCTGTTTCTCGTGGAACACCCGGAAAGTAGTACACGTTTGCAACGTGTACAGCGCTCACGTCTCAAGTAGCCACCATTCAAGGTCATCTAGTGTCAGTTGACTATATGCTTACTTTAAGCGCCATAAAATGCTTTTATAATTTCTTTGAGTGCCTTAAATGTGTTTAAAAAAAAAAAAATAGAAACGCCACCAATCGTGATGTCAGATCTGTTGTCCTATTCCTTAATGCAAGAAATTTAATGAAAAATCAGAAGTTTATAAAGACGACGCAATTGATGAATTATCTGTACAGCGCTTGTGTCGAAACTTTATCTAAGGGAAATGGAACATACAAAATGATTAACAAGCAGAACGTCCTTCGGTCACTAAAGACGACTTGCGTAAAGATTGATCAGCGTCTCACACGGGATGAAGTCAATAAGCAATTTTCATAAGTTTTACCAAACATACTTCATGAAACTCAATAGTCATTCGAAGTACATAAAAATTGTGCAGGTTTAATGATGAACACAAAATGAAGCGTATGATTGCAGTGTTTGGTTTATTGGAAAGTTCCTGCAATGAAGGAAACTCATCCCAGACACCTATTGTTATTGGAGACGAAATATGGGTTTCCTTCTCAACACCTGAGGACGATCGTGAGCCAATGAATTGACTTCACGCTCGTTCACCAAAAAGTTGAAGCAGGAGCCATTAACTCAACTGTGGGACTGATATGGTGGTTTTCTCATTGATTTCATGCCACGAGGAACCACCCTTAAAGCCAAAAAAATTGAAATGCTTTTTCGAAGGAACATATTTTTAAGATGATGAAAGCATATAAGAATAAGTCACTACTTTTCTTAATGATCCGATGGCTATGAAATATGAGGCAAGGAAACAGAATTTTATTACATGGCATGACATGGGTTTGAATTAACCTATGTAAAAAGACAGTGTAATTTACGTTTAAGTAAAATACTTTTTTAAAATAAAAATTTTATTGGCTGTTTTGGGATTATTAGAAGGGTACCACTTTTTGGACTACACTCGTAAAAAGGCTGCGCGCCAGAATGCCCAAAATCATTCATCCGAACATAAACCGTATTATAGGCGTTCAATGATACCGATGGTAGAAAGAGGAAGTTTTACCTTCAACGTATGAGAAAAGTACATAAATACGGTTCTAGACCTTTTAAAAGGACAAGGACTGGTTGCAGGTTTACGTGGAAGTAATATGGCATAACTATTAAGGCTCATGAGATTCATATGTTTGATGTAATGATATTACAAAAAATTACGGAGTTCAGTAAACCAAAAAACTTTTTTGTGCCTGGGTGATGTGGTGGGAGGAAATTGACACCTGTTTGACGTCGTGATTAGAGGCGGGATAGGATTTGGGGCATGGAACGAAAATGATTTCGACTATGACCTTTTGAAGGTACCACGTCGGCATTTGCACGGAGTGATTTAGGTAAACTGTGGGAAACAGAAGTCTGGGTGGACGGTCCAAGGATCAAACCCTCGTCCTCCCGGATGCCAGCTACTCACCCACCAGATTCCGTAGAACTGGTTAAAAGTTGGAAGTTACCGCAATAAATGAGCTTTTGGAGGGAGAAACGTATTTTTATGGCATGATCTCTTCCATCCGCCGTTAAGAGCAGAAAGTAATTACAGCGTTTTATCGTTTGCAGATAATATGACTAAAAGAAATATCACCACCCTAAGTAGGTTCTTGTTAACCGGGAATCCTCAAAAAACTTTATGGCGACTTTAAGTCTTAATTTATCATTGAACCATTAAATCAAAGAAGGCAGTCAGTAATTTCCTAATGAATTAAATTATTTTTATTTCAGACTGCTCGACAATTATTGGACTCGCTCTTCGCCTGTCTCTGATAGGTACATTTACCAAATGCAGAAAAGAAACAAAGACAATAACTCGTTTCCACAAATACGTTTACGCATGGATAGGAAGCACGTAGAAGTTGAGAGTAAATTTCGAATTCTTAAAAG
The DNA here is from genome assembly GCA_031002005.1 of Vandiemenella viatica. Taxonomy (NCBI): domain Eukaryota; kingdom Metazoa; phylum Arthropoda; class Insecta; order Orthoptera; family Morabidae; genus Vandiemenella; species Vandiemenella viatica. The sequence continues at coordinate 119,188,536 of JARYHS010008075.1, read as the reverse complement.
AAACGAAACAGCAATAAAATTTTGAATAGAATTTGGAAGCGGATCTGCTTATCATCACAAATTAAACTTGACACAGTATCTCAAGTAAATGAGTGGGTTCTAAGGATGGCTGAATTTTAACGACAGAAACGTATATGCTTGGCCATCTGATTGCTACAATCAATTGTGAATACTCAAGGCGGCCATTTCAGAAATGCTAGAGGAGCTGAACGAAATGAACGTGTTTTGCAAGTGATCGACGAGTAAAGAAGTCTCACAGAAAGAAGAGACCGGGTGGTGGGTGAGATTTTATGACATGTTGGATTGGTTAATTTGTTAGTGAAGTTAACAGTTGAAGTACAAAAATCCAATTATTAGAACATGTAAGGCAGATAATTGAGGTAGTAAGAAGTAAATGGTATGTTGAGATAGATGGGTTAGCTCAAGATAATATTGTATTAAATTCTTTGATAGATTAATGATAAAAGCATAAAAACATAAGAATTGAATAATTATGATGTTTTCCATACATACATTCAGATTGTAAAAGATAGTTTAACCAATAGTGGATAAAAAGAGACTTAATGGAAACAATTTTTGCATTAATCATAAATTAGAAGGGCAACTAGGAAAATTTGAGTTGCAAGGCTCTCTGCTGCACCTCATTTGGAGAACATAAAAGGAATTGCAGGGCGTCTCAGTTCGTGTATCATTACTACGTCAATGCACCATAGAGCAAGAGATGGAAGACCATAATATAATAACGACTCCGGTGGTGCTGGCAGTGAATGGTATTCAAATAATGTGTCAAATAATGTGCTTCACTCTTTGAATATGTGTTCACCTGGTCAATTAAACCATTTCCCGTCAATGTTAAGTGACAACGCAGGGCACAGGCAGTTGCTCCGCTTGAAGCCGAGACATTTGCCAGCTTCTCCCGACGGAGCACACATCTCAGTTTACAGGAATGATTTGATGCAATCCTCCATCCCTCACCATCTGCCGCTAACCTCTTCATCTCAACATAGCCCTAACAATCCACGTCCTGTTAACAGGCTGGAGGAGCACAAATCGATGACTTCTCAACTGTTACCACTAGGCTATTGTTTTATAGGCCATCGCAGCGATACATTCCATACACATAGTTTACTACCATCTCCTTACGCAGACCATCCTTAACAAGTACCTTCTACTCTGGTTAAATGTAATGGATTTTTCGGGACTGTACACGGTTTTGGTACATCAATGTTTTTGGACCATTAATTTGCGAAGTATCGGTTTGATAATACGGACAGCTAATCTCCTTCTTACCTTCACATCATTTCTCAGGCTAAATGCATAATGAAGGAATCTACTGTCTTTACAATGCGCCCTCAGCGTAGAGAGACACGTATTTATGAATAATAATAAATGTTAATAATTTCTGCTTTCATCTCATGTGTGAAATAATTTCTTGTTTTTGTTCTTAGAAAAACATATTAATGTAAGTAAATGTCAGAAAAATTACATTTTGTTTCCTTGAAGATATCATCAGTCACGTGAAAATGTCTAATCAATATAGGTCTGACAGCTATACTAATAACCCGCAATTCCTTTGCTTTGCGTTAAACCTAAGCTCAGTTTTGTCCATTCGAACTCCAAGGAGCCCGAAGGAAGAAAGAATTAATTTGAACATTAGTACCGCCCCTAATTTTTCGGATATTAGCTATACTGTTAGTAATGTGGTGGGAAAAGTACATTACTGCATTCACAAATGAGAGAAGTTGATGATTAAGTTCGCACACTGACACTTACTTTTGTGGCAAAGCGATGTGAAATTCTGTCATCACTGCAGCTCGAACTAAATAACATGTGTGCTGACATCTTCAACGCATCATTGAGTCTTCGGCCAAGACGCATGTACGTGATATTTAAATATATATATATAAATATAAAAATTACCCTCTAAATTTTCTGAAATATTTCATTAGCAATTTTCTAACTGTTATAATCTTTTATCAATCTAACTAAATAATCCTATTAAACTATTGTTTGTAAAAATTGAAACACCAAGGAGACATATGGTTAGAATTAAATTTATTTCACAGATTCATTATCCTTTATCAGCCAAGTTCAATCATTTACTGACGTGGCCTCCTAAAGTCATGAGTCCAGGTAGAAGTTGAGCAGTCTTGTCCAGGTCGAACGATCTTGGGTGATCCTCTGCCGGTTAACATCGACAGCCATGCGTATGTCCCCGTCCCATCGCTCTGGTTGTCTGGTGGTCTTCCTCTCGGTTTTGGGCTCAACTCTAACACTGTTTTTCCATCTTTTATCTTTCTCTGCGTAATATAGCCGTCTCGTTACCACTTCAAGGATGCTGTCTTCTCTAAGATGTCTGTGACCTTTGTAGCTGACCTAATGTCGGTTGTTCTTTCCTTATCATTTTTTGTTTTTGTTTTGCTAAACCTAGCATTGACCTTTTTTTAGGCTGTCGTCAGTTTAGCTTTTGTAAATTCATTTAAAGACCAGGTCTCACAGCCGTATGTCAGCACAGTAATAATGCACTGGTCATAAACTATTTTCTTTAAATATTTTGGTATATTAGATATGATGATAATAGAACGCCTCCCATATGCTTCCCATCCTAACTTGATTGGAAGAAAATTTTCTGGTTTTACATCACCTCTCATGTTGACAAGTTGGCCGAGAGAAATGTATTCACTGATATATTTTAAATATTTATTATCTAGTTGCACATTCCCCTCTGTGGCCCATTTGTTAGAAATAATTTTTGTTTCTGAGATATTCATTTTTAGGTCAACTGCTTTACGCGCGGAGACGAGATAGGTAACCCACTTTTGGAGTTCATCAATGTCATTAGCCACAAGCGCAATGTCATCAGCAAATCTCAAGTTGTTAAGTCTTCCGCCATTGATTCTAACTCCATGAATAAACAAATTATTAGAATTAGGGAGCGGTACATGCAGTTTGTCCGTGAGAATTCAGTACGGCGTAAATCTGCTACGTGTGGCAATGGAATGAAAGAGCGCCTAGATACGCTGCAGGGCGAAACTCTGCCACGCGTGTTTGTAGACGAGTCCACAACGCATCGACAGTGGATGCAGGAGGACCAGAAGGAAGAAGTTGCTGACCGACCATGTGTCATACACGTTTGATGGGCGATATCTCATGCGAACGTACAGTCATACCTGTCGTTCTTCGAAAAAGGCCTGCACGTTACTCGCCACATGTGGCTGGGCGTTGCCCTTCTGAAATACGAAATGTTAAGCTGCCTGCAGGAAGGGCATTGCCTTGGGCTCTAAAAGATCCCTGATATAGCGATTGATGACCAGATTGCCCTGACTACGTAGGAGAGGCGATCTCATGCTATAACCAATGGAGCCCTCATCCATAACACTTGGCATCTGTCGGTTATGCCTCTGAATAATGAAGCCGACAAACTGAAGCAAGATTCGACCGAACAATTTGTTACTAATAACACACATGACGGCGTTCCCGTGCCCATTGAATTCTAAGGCGATGGTGGTTTCTGGTAAATAGAACACGATGCAAAGACACTCGTGAAACTAGCCCAGCCCTAAGCAGACGGCGTTGAACCGCCGACACAGACATGTCCACACCCACTGCAGTTCTCCAATGTCGAACCAACACTTATGAACGTGGCTGTTCCGTCAGTTACGGCCATGTGTACAAGATGGCTGTGGGTACATTGTCTAGTCTAGTTCCCCTTTCGCTGTGTGCGATTGTCTTCTATCACCAGTTCCACACACTCATCATTGCCGCAGTAGAGTGCCCTGTACGAAGCGCAGTGTCACCGGCGTGATAAAGACGTTTCACTGAGACCCATGATTCTGCCACGTTGTAACGCAATCACCTGAGGAATACCGGTACTCCCCAGGGGGTTTCCACGTTTCCTCTTCATTTGACGGTTATGCACGGATTGAGTGTGGCGTAACACTGCCCTGGCTGGTCACACAAAAGAGGGCGTTGCTCAGCCAACACTTACTGTGGTCCCACTGTTTGTAATGATTCAGAGTATTTCATCTGGGTGCTGCAATTTTCACACACAGTAGCATATTACGATTTTTACCATACTTAACATACACAAATCAGGCTTTCATAGAAGTGAAATCATGTCACGTTCGTCTCAAAATCCTATGGGTTGTGGTATTCGAGTCATGAACTTTCGTTTCTCATTTAGACCCCCCATCAATGAGCTAGTAGTCCGCTTTAACTGGATCCCTACTTGCGGCAGACGAAGAAGAGTTTTATTTAAGAAAGGAAGGCAAATATACTGCACTAAATATACTAAAAAGTAAATCCTTCATTTTCTTTAACAACAGACCGTCAGTTGAGTAAATGAATAAATTTTTAAGTAAATAAAAAGATAAAATAACTGAAATATACTTAATCTTGAAATGAATTGGGAGAAGGTTTCCTAAAACCAAAAATTAAAAATAAACGCAAACGAAACCAATGCTTTACGTCCATAGAGCACACGTGGCTGAGACTGGCTATTACTGTCAAGTAAAATAGGGATTAAATGTTAAATCATCTTTTCAGTAATCCTCGATTTCATACAACGGTAAATTGTGTGTAAAAATGATTTATACAATTTAGTGATTTTACTCAAACATTTGGTTATTCACGTAATTAAAAATAATTTTTTGACGAAATATGCAAATATTTCTATGTTAGTTGAGAAATGGTGTGTAAATACGTTTCAGGAAATGTTTGAATAATTCTTGTGATAAATGTCTCATCTTATGTGTTAACTTTGCTAAACTAAATGCTACGTGGATAACCTTTAACTCTTCTCCACTGTCACAACCACAAAATTTTCAACAAAAAAATTATTTGAAATTATTGTTTACTGTTAGTTCATTGGTTAAGATAGAACGGTCCTCGGTTCGAATCCCTGTTTCGACGGCGATTTTCATAAGCCTCTTACCTGACCATTACCTCTGGCACAGCTTGCTGCGTGTGAAGCACGCCAGAACGCTCCTGTGTTTCGTATTCCATGTTAAACTGCAGGTCCCCTCTTGAGCTAACAACCCTCGTAGTAACACTCATGCTTACACATGCACAGCAAATTCAAGTCAAATAAAGTCTCAACGTGGCCCTAGTAGGCACAAACGAACATACATACATGTATATGAGTACATTAAGGACAAGGTATGACACGATTCCACAGTGAAGATGATATAGAAACGTTTCTTGGAATTACTGTTATGATAGAAAATAATGCGAAAGCTTCGAGTGCAACGTATTTCACTTTAAGTAATCCTTCCTCAGTTACAGGGCTACATCTACTATCAGTTTTCCCATGTGTACTGCAATACCGTCACTCGTCCACACAGATCAATGTTTTTAAAAGAATAATGGAACGGTCTTCTCTTTCGTTTCAATTCAGTTTCTTGGCACGATTCGTACGTTAATTTACTCACAGTCTGGTACAACAGACTAATTATTAATATTTTTTCTTACTTTCCGCTTTCAGGTACTCAGCGACTGAGACCATTCAAGTGGAGTTAGGTCGTTTCAGTTCTTATTGCATTATTCACTCCGGGGTGTCTTTCTTCAGCGCCCCTGATTACTGGCCAGGAATCTCAATTACACGCTGCCGTGCATAATGCAAGCGGCCAAATTACCACCATGTCCACAACCCGTCCCGACCAATCTGACATTGTCCCCGGGGAGTTTGCGTAGAGATGAATTTCTTCCTTAACACAATTTTCGAAGAAAACCGTCCGGAAATTCCTTACCTTAATACCGAAAACTACTGTTGCTAATATCGTCTCATTTGCACGCGGTTTCCTCCTTATTCTACAACATTCTTAAGAACAACGAATTTATTGCACGGAATCTTGACGGATTACGAAAGAATAAATTGTATGAAACACTGTACGCTCTGTTTTCTGATGAAGTGAAAATAAAGCAAGGTTTTCTCGATTCCCAGAATGTCTTAGATATTGTGTCTCTCATTAAAGATAAGAGCATACGAAATATAGAAGCACATTTTTCGGTGCGTACATGATTTCTTGAATGGACGGTCGCAGTATGTCGTCACGGGGGAAGAAGCGTCGAGTGATCTGATAACTGAATACTGCGTTCTGCAGGGAAGCGGCATAATAACACTTGTGTTGCTGATATTTATAAACGAACTTCTACTCAATTTTAACACTCATTTAACATTTTTGGGTGATGAAGCAGTTATGTATAGGCAAATAAATGTTTATGCTGATTGTTTAGAGTGTCATTGTGATATTGACGTTATTTCCAAATGGTTCGATAAATGTTAGCCAAAACTAAATTGCAATAAGTGTAACTTAATGCACATAACTAATAACAAGGCGAGTGCAAAGTAGTCCGCCCCTCTTTTTCTTTTTAAAGTTTAATATTTGAAGTACTCAGATATGACCTCAAAAAGAAACACTAAATGGGATCAGTAGGTAAAGTTAATTCTAGACTGCGATTCATAGGACTAATATCAAGCAATAGCACTGTGACTCTGAAGTAAATGCTTATAATTTTATAAATTCCAAAGTTTGGATGAGGGGGTTTATATTTATTACACAATCACGTCATCAATGGATTTCAATTAAAATTGGTTTGGAGTTAGAATATAGTCCGGATGATCACATACAATAATTTTCATCCACGAAAAACAAATAGTTCCTGTTGGAATCAAACAGAAATGCGAACACAACGAGCAAATGAATAGAATACAAACGATATCGAAGACTATATTAGCGAACATAACGAGCAAATGAAAAACAGAAAAAACGAAAAAATGTATATCTAAACATTTCATGCTTTCGTAGGAAAGGAGAAATTAATGATTCTACTGTCAAAAACAATGAGAACATAATAAGCTTATAAAACAATATTAGAATGAACTCAAAGATAATTTTTGTAAATATGTGTGAGCTAACTAGAGACATAAATGATTTTAGAGCGTAAATAATTTCACTTTGACAATTTTATTGTTGACGTTAACTTTTCAAATAACTTTTACTAGATTTGCTCTTTGAATTACATTGACTAATTTTCACTTATAATTTAGTAGGCCTAGCTCTAACTATCGTATTTTTTTCATGTTGTTGAATCATTGTAAGTTAAACTTATCCTAACGAAATTTGGTACGGAGCTGGAATATAGTCTGGAATAACAAATACGATAGTTTCCATCCCGGAAAAAGGTATCAGTTCCTTTGGGAATCGAACGGGAATGCGGACAAAATGAAGAAATAAACAAAAGGAGAACGAAATTAGTCTATCATGCAAACACGCTAGGAGAACGAATTCGAATACTCGTATGTATTAGTAGTTGTCAAGTCTCTCCCAAAATAATCTATGAAACTGGTCTGTGTGTTGGTAGTCCATGCAAATGGGATAAGCCTCGTAGTACCGTATAAAACTCTTGTACGCGTTCATCTGTGATATTGTTGTGCTGTATCTGCTCCGTGTCGCAAGGAATTCACCAACAGTACACAGAATCTACAGAGAAGAGACACGTGATTTGTCACGCTTGCTGCATTCCTAACGAAGAGTTACGTACTCGGAAGAGATATTGAGCTGGGATTCCCTGGTAGACGCACGAACTATGTTCCGAATAAAATTACTGAGGAAATTGGAAGCAACTTGTGTCATCCACGAATTCAAACAAATTATTGTTACATCAACATAATTTAGTTGTAAGAACAGAATATATAAGGTAAATAAAGTGACATACTGTTGCCTTTGTGAATTCATCTTTCCCTGGTGCCGTTAGAGATTTCAGTGCACACAACCAGTACCGAAATAACCACATAGCAGGAGTTAGCAAATACTACCGGCCCCGCGCCTTCTGGGGGCCCCGCGCCAGCTGGGGGCCCCGTGTCTTCTGGGGGACCTCACCTAGGATTTTTTTTAAGCTCTTATATTGCCCCGGACGGCGAAAACTATGGGCCCCTTCTTCACATTTGCTACGGGCCCCGCGCTGTTTTAATCCGACCCTGCACACAACGGAGATTAGTTCTTCCATCGTAGCTTTCTCTGAATTGCGGATGTAGATATTACATGAAACAAATAAATGTTGTGGTTATGTAGTATCTCCACCGGGCATTTCACTCTCGGAAGAGTGGGTAAATATAAATCCAAAACTAATCCTTTTAAAACATTTTAGATTTATTCTGAAGATTTAACGCAAAATTTGTCGCTCCTTCTTTTCGTTCTCAGTTTCTCATCATGTCCAGAAGATTCGTGAATTTCTGTGTTTGTGAATCATGTAACACACGTGCAAACAAACCAAAAATCCTCGCCGTAATAGGTGTGTAAGCAGACAGAAAAATCTGGAATTGGCGCTGGGTAGTATATTTTGTACATCAATTTCAGCTTGTGAAGAGCGAATTTTTAATTTAAAACATACCCCTTGTAACTTTTAAAATTCTTAAAATTATCTTTGATCATTCATGTGGACTAATTTCTTTTTATTGCTGATGCGTATTTCTTTCAATACGAACACAAACTATTTAGGAAATGCTTGAGAAAAATTTCAGTGTTTGCTGCCAAATATTATTACTAATTATGACTACTGAATTTAAAAGCTGCTATATTGGACAAACACACTGTTACTTCGACCATCCTGATAAGAATTTAGTAGATGTACAAAATTGCATAGGCAGGTCCTCGAAAACAGAATGAAACAAATCTCTTTACCTCAAAGCTTATAGACTTTACACAGCAATACACGTTCCTTCCACTCGTGCAAAGTGTTTTTAAATCACATTTCTACCCAACTACCAACAGGATGCAAAGAATTTCGAATGTTAGCGATACTGCTATCACATTCTTCTTCATCCCTCACTAGCATAAGTTCGTACTGCAATACTGGCTGTTTTAACAGTTATGTACTGTACACCAATATCATTAAGATTTTAGTAACTTAATTTGAATAAAATGTATGATAAGTGTTGTTAACTGAAATATATTTAAAGTATCAATTATTTTTTTATAAACACTTAGTATGATGCAAAAGAAGGCTTGACAGCCATAAACTAGCCAAGCTAAATAAAGCTTTAAATAAAAATATTTAAATAAATAATCTTTCTAGAAGATTATTCTGCAGTTTGAATGAAAGGTACCCAATTTTTTTTGTTTACTCTCTGAGAAGATATTTAAAATGAAAACAATTAGTACTCAAATATGAAATGAAATTATATCTAACTGTTTGGAAAAAAGTATCGGTGAAATAAAATTTGTCTCCCCTATCCCAGTATTAAATAAATGACTCTTTAATCCGCTCTCTATTTGATTGAAGTCGGCAGCTTTTCATTTAAAACTTTTTTTAGGGATAAAGTACGGATAGTAAGAAACTAATCCTCCTCATTTCTTAATTTAGTCTTCATTCTATTATCAGCACGTATAAAATTTTTACTGTAATTATCTTTGGAAAACAAGTTGTATTTAGAGAAATTTTTTGAAATGCATTAAACCGAATCGCATTTTACCTTGTGTCCACAAATGTTCATTTGCTGGCTTTGCCGGATTTCAATGTCAATTTCATTATGACAGCGCACAATGATTTTATGTGTGTAAATTCACTACAGACCTTTTAATTAAGAGCTGTAGAATGAAAGGCTGCAGGAATTCGACACACAATACCTCTGACGACTGTAAATTTTTCCGCACATTTTATTCATCATGTTCAGAGTGTTTTAGGTAACGAATATTTGGCAAATAAGGGGACGAAGCTTCTTGAAATTTCAATTTCTATTTGACTCTAACGGGCTTAAATAATGGCCTGCAGAGGTATTGAAATGTAAAAATCACGAGAAAGATATTTCGAAAAAAAGAGGCTATTGCAAGTTTTAACAGCGAAAAAGAAGTAAAGGTGGTTGAGCGATTTTTTATTTCTCTTTCCGTCGGCCGCGGGCATCTATGTTCGTGGTGGATTACAGGTCAGCTGGCGTAATTCAGATATCCACTGGTCTATGCAATATTTGCGTTCCTTGTTCCACAAGGAAATTATATATGTATGACTTTTCTTTTTATGAGTTACTATTGTTACGCTCACGTCCGCGACGGTTAAGTTTGCGTGCATAAACATCGTAGCGAATTAAGCTACTTATTTAACTGTCGGCGAGTTATGCCAAGTTTGAAAGGATTATAATTAGAAATAAAATTACGTATGAAGAGCTCAGATTCATTGCATCCAAGTTACATCTTGCTGAAAATAACAGCCGGTGTCACGTTACAGCCTGACCATGCGAATCGACGCTACCATCATAAGGTGAGTGGATTTCTGTTTTTTGCGCTATTACTGGCCGAATCGCTGCTGCCGAATTTCTGGTGCCTGCGGTCGGCGGCAGTGAGGAGACAAATCGCTCACCAATTAATTACCCACGATTACGTTCCCTGCGGGAAGACACTATTTATACGTGGCTTTCCCAAATAGATTATCCATTATCTAAAAGGCTTTATTTGAGCGTTTAAAAATGCTTAATTGTTGTGAAACCCAAACATCGGAAATAATTATAGATTGCCTTAATTTTAGTGTAAGTAAAATAACGGCTTATGTGTTGAATAGAAAGAAGCTTCAACATGATCTTCTCTTACGTCGTTGACAAGGAACACAATGAAGAAGTGAATCTATGGTTATGGTTACTAAAGAGGATAAGCTGTGAGAAAAACTTATCAGGCAAATAGCTTTCCTTTTCTATTAAACAAGCGGACGGATGGAAGTACCAATAAATGTACTTCATTACAAATATACTCGATAAAGCATCTAGGGTTGAGTGATTGTTCTAGAGTTGCAAATAATTCGGACGGGAATGAAATATATTTGTGTTACCTCTTCGTATGAAGGTTAAAAAGGTTAAATAGGTTTGAAACTTAATTTATTTACTTAATTTATTTATGACAGGAACAGCCAAAAAAAAAAAAAAAAAAAAAAAAACTGACCACGAAATCTAAGAAAAAATAAAGCAACCTAATTTGTGAATTATATTCCATTTATTCGAGATATTTCTTGTGGTTTTCAGCAGACACAAAACAGTTGTGCTGGAATAGTAGCTCGATGTTTGCGACGTACATCGCGCGCTACAAGACTGCAAGATGATAAAGCTATTTTTCTTTTCGGTGTCATCTTATTGGTGATATTGTAAATTATATTTCCCAATTTCTGATCACATCTTTTCACATACCTAGAGTTATCGGCACGTTTGACTTCAGTTTACATAGTAATTCTTTTGCTACATTCACCGAGTGTGGTGGGTGAGTGGTAACGCTCTGGGCTCACATTCGGTATGACGCGGTTTCGAATCGCCGTAGGGCGATGCAGATTTCGGTGTGTACGGTTTCCCCGAATCACATTAGACAAATGCGGTTATGGTTCATGTAAGAAAACCATAGCCGAATCCCTTCCTGTTCCTTGCCACCACTCTTTTCTCCCCTAGAATGACATTGAAGTTTACGAGGCTTAAACACAGCAAAAGCAAACAATAAATCTTGTTACATTCACCAATTTGAATAAACTTTTGCCGATTATGAGTTTAATTATTATTCTCCGTATCGAGACGTTCAAGTGAAATGCAGCATCACTATTACCATTTCTCTGTCTCTGTTACCTATGCCATTAAGACTTTAAGATGTGTATTTCATTTATATTATGTATAGTTCTATTTATTAACTGACAACAATAAGCGTGTTTTACAAATTTCCCTCTCGAGTGACATATAGCGGAGGAGAATTTAGTGAAAATTGTTTTTTTTTTTAAAATTCAGTACATTTTGGTGAAAAACAGAATTAATATTTTGTATATAAAAACAGTTTATGAATTAAAAGTGTAACTTGTGACCCAGAGAAATATTCTGTTATAAAGTTTCTACACTGAATTTAAAGTAGCTCCCTTGCGCATTATGGTTGCTGACGAATGTCTATACGTAAAATTTTACTTTCCAGTAATTACAATAGGTAAAACTTCCTTGCAACATTTTATGCACATAATAATGCTCGAGTAGTACAGCTCGATTCTTTGGTAGCCAAGTATAATCAACAAGCTATATACCGTTGCAAGTACTATGTCCTCTTCACCGCCTCTGAGAGTTGAAAACCTTTATTCTAATATTCTTTATTCTAACCTCTTATCGAGTTTCCTCTGAAACGTGACTGTTATCAATGAAAAGTTGGCACTTACGTTGTTGTGGTGGGTGGAGGAAGTGGGAGTTTTTCTTTTGACGAAAGGGGAGCATGGTACGAAAAAGGTTGGAAACCCCTAAACTAAAAGATATTTTTGCTTTGCCTGTCGGCTGTTTGGCTTAATTCTTATTGCTCAGTTCACAAGTCGGCCGTTTTCATAGAATCTACACGTCTGTACGCTTTTTTTTCTCACCACATACATTCCGGGTAATTTACTTGTGCTGCAAAAATGTTTCTAACACTTCCCTTCTCGCCTGCCGTACTGTTGTATGTGTAAAAATTTAAAGTAATTGTAATATAAGTTAGTGTATGATTGTTGTCAGTGGCTGTGTCATCACAGTACAGTCCTTATAGTGCGATTGAATTTTACGTGAACTGTTATAAATCATTCCTTAAACAGCAACCACAAATAAAAATGTACCGGATTTAAATTTTTAATTTTATTACAGCAACATGGAAACAAATAATTCAAAACAGGAATTTCACGCAACGCTACAGTTTTTCTGCCAGCGTAATATTAATATTTCCGTATTTCAAAATTGCAGGCTTCTGTCTACTATTGACGACCAAATTTTATTTTACTTCAGATTAATTTACATTGAATTTTTTTGTCTGTATTTGAAATCAGAGACAGAAATACCAATTGGTTTATTTTATGTACTGGCACTTTCATGCTCTGATACTTGCTATCTAAACCGATAAAACTGAGGTGAACGACATCAGAACCAAATGAGAGTGTAGTAACATAATATTAGATTTTTGCATTGTTCATCCATTCCGAATCTAGATAGCGACAGAGGAACCTTGAATGAAAGCACTAAATTTCCTAATGTGACTGTAGTATGATGTGATTCCATATAATTCCGTGTGGTCTTATTGACCTGGTGACAGCGTTTCTATTAGCTGCGCATTCCGCCCCTGCCGTAGCCGCGTTAATCTAACCCTGTAATCCTACCGAGTACAACTTAACGTGGAATCCGAATCACGGAAGCAATCTGGCTAACTTCACATTATACAGCAAGTTATGCGAGAGGTGAAGGTCGGGCTTAGCGCCTTTTAAAATCCCGCAGAGACAGGGATTCGAACCAGGGACCTTTCAGTCTGCACTCAGACGCGTTTCACAGTGAACCACCAGACCGCTGTGATTCAATAAACTACGTCTTTTGATTGAACTAAAATTTAAAATTAATAACTTCAATAAGCACATACATGTTAATTTTATTTACGTTGTTTAATCCATTAGAAGATGTTCGTTTAAGAGTGTTATACGAAATTAGATCTGTATATTACAAATCTTTACTGAATGATAAAATAAAATGCTAAATTTTAAATTCAGATAAAATCAGAAGATAAAGGTTAAATGCCTTTCTTTTTTTAAGGAAAATTTACAATTAGCTCGTACTGTAAAGCAAAAAACATTTTGACAATCAAAAGCAATCGTACTTTTACTTCATTTTGCCTAATTTTATTCAGAAATTTCGTGTAGTCGGTAATATTATACGTGAGTTATCAAAGTATATCCGCAAAATTAATCGCCTAAATATGTTGCTTTTTTCATTACAGAATAAGTGAATCGTCGTTTGACTCACTATCATTGTAAGTAGATGTTACCACATCGAAGCTTAGTTTTGTCGTGTGATAACAGCCTACTTATTATGAAGATCGGTAATAGAAGAAGGCGGAAGCTTCAGATCGTGTTCCGCGTTTGTGATTTGTGTGCTGACTAGTGAAGAGGAACGCCGGTAGCAAATATGACGAGACCACACACACATACTGTATTTGGAGGGATGGCGTCCATGTTTACTGTCCCCACGGATACCTGTCGTGTCCGCCGCTTACTGTGAGTGCTCAGAGTGGGGAAGACACTCTTCCACAATAGCCAAGAAATCAAGCAACTTGTCAACGATGAAGACGGCGGTGCGATAATGTAAAGACAAATGTTGAAAATGCTTTCTTCCATTTTAAAGTACAGTAACGTCTCCAAAGATACTCTTTTGTGCTCCACCGATGCGACCACAGTTCAGATGTTTTTCTCTTTGTCTAAGCGAATTAAATCGATTTAGACGGTTCGTTTCTAGTTTGAAAAAAAAAAAATGGTACTTTACGTAAATGTTAGATTTTTCGTGCTAAAAACAAATAATTTTTGGCGCAAATAATATAGATTTTCATGTTTTTTATAGATTCGTCTATTTTGGAGATAGCCATGACTGCTTTCTTGCCGAGCAGTAATAGAATAAAAATGTTTAATCATCTATCTGCGTACCACAAATTATCTAATTAATAGCAATTAAAATAATAAAAAACGATGGCATTACAGTTCTTGGAGCCCACTATTTGGGATTGATTTATCCACGAGTATTTAAAAAATTTTGCTGTGCATAAAGCTATTATCATTTACATAAACAATTGTCACGCTTAATTTTTGCGAACGACATAAAATCGTCAAGTGGATGCGCAGACTTCCGCGGTCGTTGTCGATGTTATCTTGCTTGTTCGGGTGGCAGCGATTCCAGCCATGACAGTCCTCTGAAGAAAGCCACAAAATGATGGCTGAAACGGTAAGTTTCAATAAATTCAAGCGATTCGGCCCTGACAACCATGATAACAACATACCTAAAATATTGTTTAGCAGATTTAAGATGGTATTATTGATTACTGTGTTGTTACAATGATTATTGAATGTGTGAGTGGCATGCCATCCAGATATTTATGTTTCTGGTGGTGTAATAAATATTTTCTACCCGTTGTTTGTTATGACGTTCTGCGTCTGACCGCAACGATAAGGGGTTGTGGTTTCGTGAGTGGTTTGATTTTGTTTGTTAAAGCTTAACATTAGTTAATTAGTTTGGTTACTGATTGATTTCAAAATAACCTTCAAATTGAACCCACGAAAGGATGGGATGTACGCGGATGATTTCATATCATCGGTAACATAGCGACAATCGTTTACAATATTCTATGATCAGCAAAAATTGCAGTGTAACCAATGACGAGGGTGACAAAAAATGTAGTTTCTAAACTGTGATCTCACACGCAAAGTACTAAAGAATTATTTGTGTAGGCGTTACTGGGTTTTAAATTGTGAAGAACACACTATGCGTAAATCGCATGTGTTTACAATGACGCTTTATTTTCTTTATCGTCAAAACGTTGCTTGCTATCTCGGCTGCATTTAGCTTCTGTAACGTGGTGGAAGGGTGTTTCTTACATTGATTAAAAGGATTAAACAGTGAACTATTACAGGAAATTAGCGAACAGGTATATTTTAGAAATATAATTATATATACAGGGTGACCCAAAAAGAACGCATGGATTTGATTTGAGTATTATAAGTGGTGGGATGGAATGTAGGGTTGGAGGATCTGTTATTTTTTAGGTTAGAGCGTCCAGTTTCAGTAGCAATGGTACAGTGGTACGTGCAGCATCGCGTTTTCGCTGTTGAACTTTTTTTCAAAAGTAAAGAATCTGTTATCACAGTTCATCGTCTTTTCCGAACACAGTACAATGTTCCGCGAAATGGTTTGGTTCCTGATCGCAACACAATAATTCGTTGCGTTAACTCTTATGGGAAAACTGGAAGCGTCATGAAGCAGAAGTCGTCTGGTCGTCCTAGTACGGTGCGAACCCCAGAAAATGTCGACAGAGTAAGAGCGTCTGTTCTTCAAAGTCCTCGCCGCACCACTAGGCGGCGCGCTCCAACTCTGTCTCGTCGCTTGCTGTAGCGCATCCAGAAGGATGAGTTACAATTTCATCCTTACAAAATTATGATCGAGCAGAAGATTCACGAACGTGATCATGAGCAACGGAGACTGTTTTGTGAGAGAATGCTTGATGTTCTTGCTAATGATGATGTTTTGTTTATGATGAGCGATGAAGCTCACTTCCATTTAGACGGTTATGTAAACAAACAAAACTTCCGGTACAAGAACTGCATCAAACACCACTGCACAGTTCAAAAGTGACCGTTTGGCGTGGAGTTTCAAAATTGGGAATCGTTGGGCCTTATTTTATTTAAGAGGGTAGAAGTGAATTCTGAACGTCATGTTGCAATGCTACGCAATTTTTTTGCGGCCACACCTTGACACTTTAAGGATCAACATGGCAGAGATGTGGTTCCAACAGGATGGAGCCACCGCCCACAAGGCGAATGATTCCATGGCAGTTGTCCGAGAAATGTTTCCACAACACGTGATCTCACGTTTCGGCGTTGTCCACTGGCCTGCACGCTCGCCATATTTTTGTCGCTTTGTGACTTCTTTTTATGGGGTTACTTAAAAAGTGAAGTTTACTGCAACAAACCTCGTACACTCAATGATCTGAAAGTTGCAATAGGTGAAGAAATCGCTTCTTTTCCACGTGACACTTTGAAGAAAGCAATGGATAACTTAGAAGAATTTTAATGTGCATGCACGAAGAATGCCGTCATCTGTCTGAAATTATCTTTAAGTGTTAAGTTAAGTGTAATTCATAAACTGGATAAATTACATATTGTACTAATGTGACTAGATTTTCTGTGTGACCGAAATAAAGCCAATTATAACAGTTTGAAATTCATTCGTTCTTTTTGCGCCACCCTGTAATTTTAAATACTCGAATCTTAGAAGCATCTAAATCCGAAAAGAGTTTATACATTATATCTAGGATAAACTGTTAAACTTGTGTATCAAGAAAAGACACCAATTGTTTACTAAGTTAGCTACAGGATGGTGGTGAATAACGTTAAAACTACTGAGGCAACACATCCGCTTCCCCCATTAGATTACGACATATTTCTCAAGCCGATAGTTTGACAAAGACAAATTCTTCCAAGTACTTTTTTTTAACTTTACGCCTCGTCGACGTCGAGGTCATTAGAGGCAGGATCGGTACAAGGAACGGGAAGGAATTCGTCCGTGGCCTTTTTGAGGGAAGCCTGGATTGATTTGGGGAAACCATGGAATACCCAAATCTCGATGCTCGGACGGGGATTCGAACCAGCGCTCTGCCGAATGTGAGGCCAGAACGTTAACCGCTCACCCACCACGCTTAATTTCTTCCAAGTGCGATGACCGACACGATCTATAGTTGGAAACTGCTTTAGGAGACACTGACAGGACTCAAGTTTAACTTGTTGTTTATTTGAACCTGGATGAAGTCCGAATGTGTTTTGTGCTGGTCCATAGTGCTTGCTGGCAGGAGGCTTCAGTACCGGCCGCGTCAACAAGTGACCCTCGTGTACTGCGGGCTGCTTGTCTCCTAACGAAGGGGCGCCGAGGAACTCTGATCTTTTGTCCTCCCGTCGAGATGAGGGAGCACCAGCAACCAACAACAAACGCCATACAGTCGAGAGCTGCGGCCACGCTGGCTTCACATACCATTTCAAACACTGAGCCGGTTGGTTTTTAACAGCCGTGTAATCGATACAGTTTTAATGCGTACGGCAGTAGTGATACTCAATATTTTTTTCTACCTGGACGATTGATTTAATTAGTGCAGCTCGTCAAACACAGTTTAAATTACCATTCGCAATCAAAGTAAATTGATAAAAATTAATCGTGTTAGCTAGCCGTCAGCGTCGCTTTACTCACTTGTTCCCAGTCATTATACAATGTACCAGTTTGACAAAACAGCACAAAGCAACGTGACGTGAAAGTACTTTTTACACATTTTTAAGTAAGAAAGGAGTTAGCTGACGTTCAATCTCTTGTTCAAAAACTATCCTTGAAACTGAACTTGGTGGTTGAGTTGTAATGCTCGGGCTTGGCATTCGGGAGTTCGTGGGTTCGAACACCCATTCGGCCATCCAGATCCCATCATTCCGGTTAGTGAGGGACCTACAAAAAGTCATTGGCGAATTCCTTCCCGGTCCTTGTATCCAATACCTACCCGCATCTAACGACCATGACATCGATAAAGCTAAAAGCCTGAACGAAAATAAAAATACACTTCAAGGTTACTATTGGAAGCGGACATTTATATTTGAATTCCAAGGCGCAGCTCGTTAACAATGCGTGATGAAGTCGCCGGCTTGAACCACGATTAATTCCAGATACCCATTCTTTAAGACGTGAATCTGAACAATACTGAGAATTTCTCAGGAATATTAAGAGCAAAGCAACACGGGGAAATAATATGTGAGTAGGATTCAAACAGCTGAGAACAGGATTCTGAGAAGCATGGTTGGTGAGACAAGACAGGATAGAATGAAAAAAATGAAAAGGTCATGCACTAAGTCAAAACTGACAGATTGCACAATAAAAGTAATGAATCGCAAAATATTGTGGTATGGATATGTAGTATGAATGGATGCTGCAGGGCTACGTAGAATATTGACTGAACAGCGGCTGGACAAAAATAATCTCAGGAAATGAGAAGGAACCGCGTAATTAGGAGAGAGATTGAATCGAGAGGACGAAATAGAAGTAGGGGCGTAATTCGCCGTCTCCTCGAGCAGAAGGAACGAAGTAGTGTATGGGCACTGGACCTAAAATGTTCGCTCGACACCCTACCCAATAGGCATGGTGTAGACCGTATTAATGTTAGTTCGTTTACTGCCTACAATTAAATGGAACCTGTACAGATTTTAGAATCCAAATATTCTGGCTGACGAAATTCAATAAATCAGAATATTCAGACGATTTTCCATAACTAAATCTAAGTAAGACATATGGAATCATATACATTTCAACTAAAGTAAGCTATTCCTAAACCAGAAAGTTCATTTGACCCTCCCGAAGAAGGCATACTAAACCTGGTATCAGAAGAAGGATGGCCGTTTAATTTCTTTTTCTAACCCGGTAATCATAAGGAACCTACAGATTAACATGGAATCCGAACCACAGAAGCGTTCTGGCGTACTTCACATTACACAGCAAGCTGTGTTGGAGATGAAGGTCGCGTTAAGGGCCTATGGAAATCCCCGCCTACTCAGGTACATGAACAGGTATCCCTTCGATCTCCAGTCAGACGCCTTAACCATTGAGTTACCAGCACGCTCACATTTTAATTATCAACCGAAAAACCCCTTCATCATTTAGATGCCGATCTAGTTTCAACTTCGTTTAAATAATTCCTTTATGTACAGAAAGACTCACAACAACATAATAGTGAAAGTAATAATAATTTAGTGTGGTCTTAGTGACGTTGTGACGGAAATTCTTTTTGACTTCGCAATTGTCCTCTGTCGTAGTCAAATAACCTAATAACCTAGTCTGCTTACTTGCTTATGGCTTTTCGTATTGTCGACATCAAGGTCATTATAGGTGGGAAAGGACTCGGGGCAAGGAATTGGAAGGAATTTAGCCATCTGCCTTTGAAGGATGTTCGCCTGGAGGAATTTCGGGAAACCATGATAAACCGAAAACTGGAGGAACGGAAGGAGATTACAACCCGTGTCCTCCCGAATGCGAGACCAGAGCATTACCGCTCACCCGCCACGCTCACTACCTACAGCTTACGTGCAATTCGATTTACGGAGTGGTAAAAATCGGGTTTAAGGCCCCTAAAACTTCCTATCAAGAGCGGGAATCAAACAATTCACATTTTGTACACAAACTGAGTGACCAGACAGCTCTGCTCTGAGAGTAAAACGTGATGTATACACGAGAGTTGGAGAGTATGGAGTATAGCTACGCATTGTCTTGACCATCTGGTTTCTTAATTGTAGTACTATAGTGTCGCATTAAGAACAAATTGATTCGTGTCCCTTATGATTCCACTGTAAGAAAATTTTCCAAAAGCTTAATTCCTAGGACCAATTGCCATGGAGGGCAGTCGTGTTTGATTATATTCACGCAAAATGTAGTCTCGTAATATAATAAACATAAAATGATTTAAATGTGGTGAAACTACGTGAATACCAAAGTCAGAGACATACACTATGAGTTATGGATTTTGTGGTTCAAACTAAGCATATAGTTTGGTACTGCATCTTTTTTTTTTCTCATTGCGACAATTCGAGTGATCTGCTTTCTGATTAATATCAGTCCGAGAAAAGGGGCAGAGACTAGTTAAAGACATAAAATTTCCTGATTCCACGGGTATTTTAATCGCCAATTAATTATCATCCATACCGAACGTTTAGTAGTGAGTTAAAATATGGAATATTTTTAAGTATAACTCTAAGGAATATGAGGATGGAAAATATTCGTTTGTAGGTAAATATCTCGGAGAATGGAATAAATTTTAGAGATATGTTAAAAATGTTACGTTACAACAAGGAAAGAATTTGAAGCAAAAATTGATATAAGGCAGGAATTTTGAGGTATGTAGCTTTCGTTCCATCGCAGTTAATTAATAACAACTTCAAAACCATATGCGGAACTTTCCTTTTTTATATTTTATTCTGAATATCTTTTCTTACCTTACGTAGATAAAGTGCAATAACTTTTAAGATATTCACTAATGTTTTTTTTGGGGAGGGGGGGAGGGTGGGAAGTGTATATTTAGACATCTAGTAGATTCTGAACAACATGTTTCCTAGAAACATTTTAGACACTCTTGTCATAACTTCTAAGTGCTAAAACTGAAAACAAGCTTTTACTGCTCTATGTATATACATTTCTGGAGCACTATTTCTTCATGTTAACTAGTCCTAATTACATTGACACGAAAACATTCCAATTTGAGCGTTTAATTAAGAGACACAATCCCGCCGCGTAGTACTTGCAGGGGACAGATCCTGTCTATTCAGATATCAACAAGTTTCGCCTCGAAGACAGAGGGATCAGACTCCGCCCTCGGTTCTTTCAGTGTGTACGGAGGAGCATTCAGCTGTGAGGCCCTCATCCTTCAAAGGCGAGTGGGCGCAAGTCGAAAAAGCTTCTGCTCTCTGTGCGCAGCAAAACATAACCGAGTGGGCGGGGAAATCAATGCGCTTCATTTGTCCTTCACTGGGGCTGTTCAGTAAATTCTAGGGCACACGCTTAAACAGCTTTCTCCTCAATTTCGAAGTTCGGTCATCGTCTTCTTTAACAATCCCATAAACGTGCTTACGTTTCGGTGACACACGATAGTCGTCATTTAAATTTTGTAAAAAAACTTTCTGTCAGATAGGGAAAAAATAAACGTTACTGCGGCTGCTTTAAGTATACGAGTTTACGTGGTATATGATGACGACTATATTTATATTTGAGATAGACCCAATATACTGGATAATACACCAGTTATTACATAAAATCACTGACGTTACCCACCGTTTATGTGTAAACTCATTTTCACTCACAGGACTGGATACAAACTAATCATTCCATTCCTCTTACATTATAAGGTAAACTTGATGACATGCCTTGTCGTTATATTATACGATTGTTGTAGGCCATTTCTTCTGTTGCTTCTTGTTAAAATAATGATTATTATTCAATAAGCACTTGAATTCAACTACTTTAGGGTTTTAATTCTTGAGCGATGCGTCTCTCCTCTCGTCGACATATCACTAAAATTGGAACCGTGAGGGGAACGCATCTCTAAATAAATAAACCCCAAATAATAATCATTTTTACAGTTAAATAATACAGTTAATAATACTAAATATTTTTTTACTTATGGCTTTACGCCTCGTCGACGTCGAGGTCATTAGAGGCGGGAAGGGAATGGGAATAAGGAACGGGAAGGAATTCGGCCATGGTCCTTTTGAAGGAAGCATACCGGCATTCGCTTGGACTGATTTGCGGAAATCATGGAAAACCCAAATCTAGGTGCTCGGACGGGGATTCGAACCGGCGTCCTCCCGAACGCGAGGCCAAAGCGTTAACCGCTCGTACACCAAGCTCGGTACTAAATACTAATCATTTTTTACAGCTAAATTTTTCATTATGTCAAGCTTTCCAAAATACGAAATTTTCTTTGTGCTTCATCAACGCATGAGGACTGCGAGAATAAGATTATTATTTATTTGGCTAACAAATATTAAGAGTGTGTTCGGTTCAATATATAATTCACTTTTAGAAGTTAACTGTTAATTTCCTTACCATTTTTCCGTTGGAAATTAGCATTTTATAATAAAATAGTACAATACGATATGTGTCAAAAGTTAATTTTAAAATATTGGTAAAAAGAATAGGATCTTATAAGTTAATGGTCAGCGGAGCTATTTTTGTCATTTTACTGGTCCCTGGTTGAAAAAGGTTGAAAAATGCTGTGCTACAGTATTAGGAGCTCTATAAGGCAGTAAACGACGCTAGTTTCAATATAAATCGTAGCCACAAATTTCATTTAATACATACAAAAGCATTACCAGTTATTATTTTTTGTTTTGATTTATAACAGCTTACACAAAGATAAAGTGACAGACCAGAACAAACACGATTTGGTAGTTCTTGTTGTGGTTCAAACGGGTTAGCTGGTTCATGTAGAGCATAGTGTCACCAAAAACGAATGGCTAGCTTTAAAGGAAGCGGAAAAGCTGCATAAATTCTATAGTCATTATTACACAGTGCAAGACGACATTAAATATTACCAGTATAACACAGTTAAATGTTATATAGCGCCGTCCCCCACCCTTTACAAAATGTAACTGTGCTCAAGTATGGAGCTGGCACTGTTTCGTTAACGAAAAAATTTAAAAAAAATCGATTTTTCAGAAATATGCCTATTTTGTAGCACACATCTTCCTGAATAATTTGATGTATAAAACATTTATATTTGAGGGATTATGAGGTACGTAATTTGATCTTAAGTGTATGAAGGTGACGCGCCAGCCCCTTTGCACAGCATTCTTCTGTCATACAAGCAGAAACTTTAACGGCCATTTTCCGCAAAACACATATTCCTGTACTTAGGTACATGTAGCATCCAAAATAAACATCCTATTACCTTCAAACTTGGTATGCTTATTAAACACAATCTCCTTAATACAAAACTCTAGAATTTTCCAATTCCATTAAAAATTGTGGTAAAAATTGAGATAATTAACTATAAAATTTGAGCTTTTTCTAAAGATGAAGTTTAAAATGTAATAGCTCATTCATTTTTTCATAAATTAAGTAAATTCTAGAGTTTCATACAACTGTAGGCATGGTTTGTATGCTGTGCAAAATTCATTTAAAAATCTCTCTTACTTATGAAGAAAAGTGTACCTATAGCAATTAATGTAACCGATAATAAGTGAAAAATGGTGGAATTTCACATGTAAAAAAAAAAATGGTTTTGTTATGTTTTTGAATGTACACTGCTATTAGTGTGAATCCTGAATACCTCATGGGCATGCTGACAAATTTTTATGAATTTATTTGTAAAAGTATAGACAATGGAGATTAAAATGTCCTGTGGTGCTTCTCCTGCTCTAAGTCGGCCCGTTTAACGTCCTACCCCCCTTGCATTACCAGTTATTATTTTTTGTTTTGATTTATAACAGCTTACACAAAGATAAAGTGACAGACCAGAACAAACACGATTTGGTAGTTCTTGTTGTGGTTCAAACGGGTTAGCTGGTTCATGTAGAGCATAGTGTCACCAAAAACGAATGGCTAGCTTTAAAGGAAGCGGAAAAGCTGCATAAATTCTATAGTCATTATTACACAGTGCAAGACGACATTAAATATTACCAGTATAACACAGTTAAATGTTATATAGCGCCGTCCCCCACCCTTTAAAAATGTAACTGTGCTCAAGTATGGAGCTGGCACTGTTTCGTTTAATGCGAAACATAGGAAACTAGACAATTGTATGGCCGAAAATGGCGGATGGTGCCGAGAAAGGGAGACCCCCACGTCACAGGAGAAATCCACAAACAGCACGGCACACACCCGGTGTGTGGAGATATGTAACTGAAACTACTTATGGCAAGCGAAAGAAACTGTTAAAAAAAATTGCTAATATTAGTATTGTTTGTTGATATTTATGTCGAATTCGGCGCAGCGGAGATGGTGACAGGATCAACGCGGTGAGGAAGAGTCGCGCAGATAATCTTTTTTTACTTGACGCGGACACCAAACACACCTGGCCAACCTTCAGCTCAACACCGCTTCCGAACATTGGTGGCAGAGTTTCATAATAAAAGTAATGCAAGGTGCAGAAAATGCTTGAAGCGGCACACGCAGCCGCCTCAATTCAACGCAGGTGTAAACGGGGTATGCTAACAGCAATGGACGTCTTGAAACAGCTTCGCCCCAAAACTGACCTTCACCGACGGAGCAATTGGAGCTCCACATATACAGGTAAAGAGATCATTCTCCCCATCTCCAGCTTTGTAACAAGTTTCCTTCACCCAAAAAACGGTCGTGGATAGCTCACGCTGTCAAAGTCTGACACCCCCCCCTCGAAGGATACAAACAATTCAACGACGCGTTACGAGAGTCTCTTTCTCCGTTGCCATTTGATCACGTTTCTCAGGCCCGACATTTACAGTAATCTGGCTCATCAAGCCGTTGATGTTAACCTTATAAAATTAATGATTTCATTCTTGTAGATTCGGTGTTCTTTAATATTCCATTTCAATGATAAATATTGCTTAGTTGAGGATAGTATTTAAGGTTTTGTTGTGGTGTCCTCAATTGTATTGTATTTATTGTTTTGTCATTCAAATTTTGTGCGATAAATGAAATATAAACATATATTTCGCTTCCATTAACTAGGATATCGTGTCCCTGATCAATTTCCCAAGGTTTATAAATATTAACAAAATCTGGAAAATAACGAATTATTTTCAGTAAATAGCGAAAATCCTGACCGCATTAGATGTCTTATGGCTTACAGCTTTATTTTCACAACACTGAAAATGATGATGATAGTGACAGAAATGCCAATATTTCCCTTGTTGAAGGAAGTGTAAGGACCAATTCCGAGAGATAGAAGTCAGCCATTGCTGTAAACTGAACATTGGAAACGGAATGTCAAAATATTTTACGAAGTTTACCTTAAATGTGATGTACTATTATATTTTTACTAGCGTTTGTGTAAAATACTCATTGTTTAATAAGGAATGATAATTATTATACTACCCAATAATTGGGAGGCAAGACCATATTGTGGAGATGTTATTTCAAATGGGAA
Organism: Vandiemenella viatica; assembly: GCA_031002005.1. Lineage (NCBI taxonomy): Eukaryota > Metazoa > Arthropoda > Insecta > Orthoptera > Morabidae > Vandiemenella > Vandiemenella viatica. The sequence continues at coordinate 119,163,406 of JARYHS010008075.1, read as the reverse complement.
GTGATTTATGGAAATTTTGTTTAATCATATTTAGTTCCTTGGCATTAAATTGTAACTACTAAGAATTAATTAAGATAATACTTGCGGCACCAATGGGTCCAACCTATATTCAATTGGATATAGTTATACATAAAATAATTATACGTCGGCAAAGGGTGGTCATTTTTACTATGTTAGAGCTGAAAAACCAACAAACATATGTGTAATGAAATACTAACATCTTAATTTTCACCTAAATCAAAGTGAATGAAAGTTACGTATGAGTATCTGGTTAAAATCACAATAGTATATAGAAACAGATTTAATTCAAATTACTCGTTATATAAAGGAAAGTCTTAGTAATTTATAATGCATTAGCTCGGCGGCGGACATGAAATTTCTCACAGATGCATTACTGGGCAGTGGTACGAATTAAGTTCTTTGCCGTTCATTGGTGGGATCAGCGAGAGGCGTCGTGATACAACGGCTGTTTGCCACTGCGTGATCTCCGCTCAAGACTGATGCGCACTGAGACAGCTGATGGTGCGAGAGTCATCGTGATGATCAACGCCAGCGCCACTTCTCGGCCAGCGACTAGAGTTGTGGTGGGTTGTCCGATGTGGACAGCTACCAGCAGACAGGCGGCAGCGACCAACCGTACAGATCGCAGTGGAAACCCAAGATGCTCTCCTGCCGTTGTCTGTCCGTCACGAACAGCCCGTGGTCTCTTATCTCAGCGCCGCCGTCCAAACACTCGATCCTGCAAACGAACATCAGTGTTTTTCCAGCCACAGACTTCTCTTATTTGCTACCCATTTTCTCCTTCGTTCAATCAGAATTTCCAAGCACAAGATTCTCTGTTTTCTCAACTCTCGGAATAATAAGTCTCGGTATTTTTTCACGGTTTCTGAAAATACTCGAGCTTCTGGTGAGTGGCAGTAAATTGTGTTTACTGTTCCTATTGAAGACTTTTTCCCTTCAAACTCCTTCCGGGCCGTCCTTCACCTGAGAAAGGTACAAGCTGTTCTTTTGTCCCTTGGGACTCTTTATGTTGCTGCCCGACTGCGCCCACACATATAGCCCAGACAAAGTGTCGCCTCTGTCTGTGTGCTGGGTTTCTGGCTTTATCTATCTTCTTCACTTCCGCGAGTCTGACTGCAGAAATTTGCTGGTGGATTGAACTGGCAATTCGCATTTGGTGGCTTATAGATGGACGTGACTGTGCAGTTACTCAACTCGACAGTCAGTATTTCAATGTCATTATCCTGTGTATAAGTGTCAATCAATGGATACCTGCTGTAGAGGCACTACCACCAGGTGACAACTTTAACTGGAAGACCTGGAGAGCGGTGGAGTGGGTAGGAGCAAAGATAACCTGGCAAGATGGCATTATCTTGAAGATCCTAATACTGCGTATGAATGTGGGGCAGAACAGACTATTCAACATTTATACAATTGCCCGCAGTGCCCAGCAACCTGCACTCTGCAAGACCTCCTTCGCGCCAGTGACAATGCCATACAAGTTTCCGACTTTTGTTCATCCATTATCTGAACTCTTTGGTGTTGATTGATATCATTTTATTTCTGTTATTGTTATTACTGTTTCTAACAATTTGTAAAAGAAGCTTTTTTGACACCAAATAAATAAATAAACCTCCGCGAGTTTATATCACATGCAAATAATTTTATTAATTGTTCATTTGTCCTTTTTAAATGCTTTTATCACCAGCGTAACGTTACGGTTTTCGTGCTTTACGATCCAATGTAGACTATGAGTGATGCGATAGCTTAAAAAAAACAAGATTTTCCGACTGAATTTGTAGCGCAGAAAGACATGTTGCCTAAGGCATGTGTTTTATTCCAAGACATTGAATAACCGGATGATTTGTTTAGTGGTTCCTGATTTTTTTTTAAACGTACGGTCTGAAATCTGTTGTATTACGGTATTGCTTAACTAACCTCGTTTGGCAAGATCGCTGATATACCACGATGGTGTATGGCGATAGGCGTCGTATCAGCTGGTTCGAATCTCATTGATGAAAGAAATTTTTATCTTCCTGGGTAACAAGTCTTCAGACTGGAAATGGGTATCAGGTAACAGACAAGACAGATGTATAATACGACTCCCTTTAATATAGTTCGTAAGCCCTGGTAGAGCTTTGTTTACGAGAAACCGACGGTTATGAACTGTGAAATTTTACATAATCATGCTATTGTTGTAGATGCGTCCCTGAAAGATAAAAGGTTAGACACACGTGTGGCTTGAGGTCTTGTGTCAGTGTAAGTTGGGTCCCATATTCGATCCTCGCTTGAAAATAATTTTTTTCTGTTTGCATTTCCTCTCGTTAATATTTGCTGTTTGTTGCATTACAGATACATCATTACAAAAATTCAAAAAACATTAACACGTTATTCTTTGAATGATTCAAAACATTTTTGATGATAAGCGTCCTACAATTACATGAAAAATTAATTGCTTCAACAACTGAAAAAATTCATGAAAAATATCCTCGTACAGCCACAAACACATTTTACTTGTACTGTTAATTGAGGAAGCGTATTTCATTTATATTTCTAAATTACAGTTTTTCTTCCATCAATTTCAAAAATCATACGACACATACTTTATCTCGTCAGAAAATACAGGCCAGTGCAAAATGTGCTGAACAGTAGCGAAAAAGAATATATATAATAAAAATTGTTCTCAAGGGAAGGATGAATAGTAGCGAAAGAGAAAGCATACATAAAAAATTATTCTCAAGTCAAGATCGATACCATTAAACTTCCTGAACGAACTTGATGCCTTAAGCCACTTCGCTATTTAATCATTTTTGTTTCACTAACTTCGCGCATATAAAATTTCACAACTTTTAACTCCGGATTTCTCGGAAACGAAGGCTCAGCAGCACTAACGCTAACAGAGTGAAAAACCTGAGCTGTCGTATCGCACTGTAAATTTGCCTTGTTCCTTCTCCAATCTCATCGCCGAGCTTGGTGGGTGAGTGGTTAACGCTCTGGCATCGCATTCGGGAGGAGGCGGGTTCGAATCCCCGGCCGGGCATCAAGATTTGGGTTTTCCATGGTTTCACTAAATCACTCCGGGTGAATGCCGGGATGCTTCCTTCAAAAAGGCCATGGCCGTATTCCTTCCTGTTCCTTGTTCCCTCTCCCATCCCGCCTATAATGACCTTAGCCATCGATGAGGCATAAAGCAATAATTAATAAGTACAGTCCAATCACATCTCCGCACTATCCTTGTTAGCAGGTTAAGAGAGATGGAAACCCGCAACTCCAAATCACTAGATTGTGCTGGTCTTCCAAACGCCTGTGTGAAATCTAAAATCTCTCTGCATTGCGCGTCGAGTAAGTGCAAATAAGAATGTTGTCAGTGTCTGATGCATGGTACTGTGGCGTGAGAAGAGTAGCTGCGAAAATGGGTGTGTCAGGTTTCACTCTAGCCGCTCTTTCATTTTCATATATACATGAAACACATTCCAATCACAGTCGTCTATACAAATTTTAACAACACTTACGAGAAAGGGATTGGCCGTCCCACCTATGTAACCAAATTTAGTCCAAAGTCCACATGAGATTGTTTAACATATAACTAATAATAAAAAGAAAAGTCAATCTGCTAGGTATTATACGTTCAGTATTACGAAGCGGAAGGTTCAATAGTCTAAAGTTTTTGTGTTTTAACTAGCTTCTGAGCTCGTCAAAAATGACGGATTGAACACATTCTGACAAGTGATTTCTTCTCAGTTGGTTAACTTGAAGGAATTGTTGCTAAATACCACTCACAACCCTGATTTGGTAATTTTATACATATTTCTGCTTGGTTAACTTCGAGGTACAGTTGGAACTACTTACCTGTACATGAAATCTGAATTAATGACAATAGTAGATGACCGAACGTGGTGGGTGGACGGTTAAAGTTCTGGCCTCGTATTTGGGAGGACGCCGGTTGGAATCCCCGTCCGGGCATCCAGATTTGGGTTTTCCATGGTTTCCCCAAATCATTCCAGGTGAATTCCGGGATGGTTCCTTCAAAAGGCCATGGATGAATTCCTTCCCGTTCCTTGTCCCCAATCCCATTCCGCCTCTAATGACCTTAGCCGTCGACGAGGCGTTAAAGAAAATAGTAGATGACGTCAGTGCATTGAAATAATCAAGGGTTCCTACAAACGTCTTTTTCATTACTCATAGTTCAAATTCATATAAACTAGACGACCCATGCGAAAATTTCGCGAATAAAATGCGATGAATAGTGAGGTTGAATGCTTGTAATATAATAAAAAGTAGAACCGTGCTTCTGTAGCAAATATATATATATATGTGTGTGTGTGTGTGTGTACAGTATATATTTTAGCGCAATAAGTACGCTTCAAAATACTTAAAACATACGTATTACGAAACAGTTAGAAAAATTTAAAACACTCTTTATTTACGACAAACTGTCACTGACTTTAACAGAATACAACCGACCTGAAAAAAATGAACGCAACATATCAACATGTCTTTGATATTTGTTGCTGTGCGAATAAAATGTTTACATTGGAATTGCATGGCAAAACGAACGTGTTTCCGCAACAGAATTTTTTTTTTATTGAAATCTCTGTGATATCTGCTACTGCAATCTAGGGACTTGGCTCTGAACTGTCTCATACGCACTTCCACTTTATGAACCAAATTCCGAAAAATTCTTTCTTAATTTATAATTTTACCTAAATGGAGACCCATTAAAACAATATGATATTTATCGATTTCGGCTAGGTATCGAAGAAGTTAAATCGATTGTAATAAAAAAAAAACACGCTGTAGAAATAATATTGATACTTTTGTTCCTTAAGGGTCGAATTCCAAAATATTCCTTTTATAAAATATGGTGTGACCAAAGCAGCTACCTTGGTCATGAAAATGATACCTCATTTATCGATTTCAGATAGTTATCAAGCCAGGTAAAAAAAAAGTTTTAGAAATGATGATATTTTTGCCCCTTAAGGGTTTAATTTGAGGAAAGTTTTTTCTTAAAATATGATGTGACCAAAGCGGATAATTTAATATTTAAAACGATACCTCAATTATTAATTTCGGTTAGGCATGAAATGAAATAAATAGCTCGCGACAGAAAAATGCGTTGTAGAAATATTAATACTTTTGCCTTTTAAGTGTAGAATTTTGAATAATTCCTTTCTTAAAATATGGTTTAACGAACCGAAGAACTTGCAAATACCTTAGTCTTTAAAATGACACCTCGTTTATCAATTTTGTTTAATTATCAAGACAGATAAATGACTCGAGACACATAGAACGCTATTTGGAAATACTGAAATTTTTTTCCATTTAAGGGTTAAATTCAGAAAAAATCCATTCTTAAATCATGACGTGACCACGGCGTTGATCTTAATCATTAGAATGATACCTCATTTATCTATCTCCGTTGTATATTAATGGAGCTAAATGGCTCCTGACACAAAAAAAAAAAAAAAATACGTTGAAGAACCATTGATACTTTTTCCCTTAAAGGGTTGAATTCCAGAAACATTCTTTACTAACGGATGATGTCTCAAATCGAGACATTATTCCTCAGAATCCTACTTCATTTATCGATTTTGGTTAGATATCCAGGAGATAAATAGCTCGAGACACAAAAACTCATTTTAGAGAAATTGACATTTACGCCCTCTAAGGGTCGAATTACGAAAAATTCCTTTCCTAAAATATAATGATACCACAGTGGAGACCTTAGTCTTTAATATGATATTTCATTTATCTATACCTGTTAGATATCAAGGGAGATAAATAGCTCGTGACTAAAAAATCCGTTGTAGAAACAATTATACTTTTGCCTTTTAAGGGTTGAATTCCAAAAACATTCTTTCTTAAAATATGATGGCACAAAGCTGAGACATTACTCTTCATAATCCTATTTCGTTTATCGATTTTGGTTAGATATCCAGGGAGATAAATGGCTCGAGACACAAAAAACGCATTTTAGAAAAATTGACATTTTTGCCCTTTAAGGGTCGAATTACGAAAAATTCCTTAGTAAACAGTCACGGACCTTATTCTAAGAACATTTAAGACAAACTCATAAATTTTCTTGACCACTCGTATGTCAACCCTACAGATTATCACATCAGCTTCAATCCACTGCCTACAATATTTTTGACCGTCAGCTCCAAGTAACCATTTCAGTTTCTTACACTATCGTCCTTCAGTTTATTAACCATTTTTCTAAGTTTTTTCTATTAATTAATAATTCAGGTAAATATCTTCCTTCACGAAATAACCGCCTTATTTTAGCTCCCAGGGCTATCAATTCTTCAGATTACTATCTTCTTACTTCTAGTCCCTATACTTACACGTCTTCTCTGAAACCAGGCTCTCGGCGGTAATATTATGATGCACCTTTATAATTACTTCTGACTACCCCGATAAGCTATTTCGGCTACTGTACAGGGGTGATAAAGGTGATTCAATTCTATTTATATGTCGAATCTGAAGCAGGTGCATCGGGAGTCCGATAGGCTCATGGATGTAGGAAGGTCGCGGGTATCCCTCGGACGGTAGGCGACAGCAGAAAGAACACTACTGGTAGAATGATGTAATTTATTGTAACTTCGGTCTCACAATATACAGTGCCCAACAAGTAATAGAGCGAAGGTTATGCCCCAGTGGTCAGGCCCTCCGTCTGCTGTGCGCTGCCGTTAAGTAGCCCCTCGTAGGTCACACTGCAGTCGCTGTGGCGCTGGCTTGCTGCTCACTGCGTCTGCCGTGCCCTCTGGTAGCTGGCCCACGTGCTCGAATGTGGCGCTCGCTGGATGATATATATATAAAAACTTGTGTAAAATTGAAATTACGAAAAAGATAACAATGTTTTTAAACTTTCATGATATTTTTCCCATTTAAAAAAATTCTTTGTCCTTCCAAGCTTTTTTCTACTATAAATACAAGAATGGTATTTCAGATGTTCATGTTGCAGAGACACCTTGTATAAGTTATACATTGGGGGCTGAAAATTGTGGACACTGCACGAAGAATTAAGAGTGGTGTGATGAAGGGAGGATATGACCAAAGCCTCTCAATTCGTGTTCACTTTTTGTCAATAGAGGGAGTACAATTCTAGGGGGTTGATAAACTGTTTACCTTAATCAATGAAAGACTCTGAAACCATGTAATCGAAAATTACGTGGGCAAATAGGGAAACTGTTACAGAAGTGTTTTCTTCTGCTGTTTTTTTCTGATCTGAGTGATTTCCCCAGCGAAAAAATAAATAAATAAATATGTTTAATAAAAACGAAAAATGTTACTGACGACTCATTTAGATTTATTAACAGACACAATCTCTCCTAGCAGTTTTAAATAACATCATGAGTATGATCGTTGTTTGAACCTTAATATGTACTTAATTCTTTTACTTAAATATTTACCCGCCTTCCTTTCATCTACTGTTACACTTGATAATTAACTCATTTGTGATAATTACGTTAAGGTGTGTTCTAACTGTAATTTCCTTTTGAAGGAACCTGAGCCTTGTAAAATTTTGCGACCACTCCTTCCATTCATTTCGCGACGTCAACAAGTTTGGCCCTACCCTCCTCCTCATCGACCGGCACTTGTTTTGTCAACTCGCTCGTCGTGACGTGCGGAATAATTATTCCGCTATTCGTCAGTCCGCTCTGTGAAGATGTTCGCTCGTCGAACAGCCTGAAAGAGCAGGAAATTGAGACATTTTCTTCCCGTGCCATCTTTCGATTCGAAACGATAATTGTTGCGTTCTGGTTCTCGGAGATCGACCAGCTGCTCCGTCATATTCTGTCCGGAGTCGAAATATCACGTTACAAGTGAAATCTTGTTACCACTCCTTAAATGTAGTTTCTTCTTAGACTTAATCTTCAATAATGTCACGAACCAAAAAAATGAAACAAAGATTTATGTGTACGAAAAAATAGGTTATTGATAGAGTAGACATAACTTTATGTAATTATTCTAATGTTTGTAAAATTATATTATAATGACTTGAGGATAGTGCTGATTCACTCCAACGACCTCTTGTTAAATCAAAAAATACCAGACGGTCACATGACTGCTTTCAATATGCAAAAATGTCTGCATGACAATTAAACTAAAGATACATACAGGGAACAGCGAAATCTAACTCATAAATTTGTATAAAAATTTCTAAGAATCTATCAATCACCAATACATGGGAGAGCCGCTCGATTCCAGTCTGTTTACTAAAGCCCTTACAAAAGCGTCATAGAATTACGAGGGCTGTCTGAAAAATTCTAAGCCTAAAAATAAAAAATAAAAACAATTTGATATTTACCAAATCATTTTTATTTCTCAATATAGTCTCCTTGAACACTGATACACTTAGTCCAACGATGTTGCAAGTACATTATACCATCCCTGAAGTGGCTTTCTGAAAGGCCTGCAAAATATCCATCTATAGCTGCAATCACCTCTTCATTTGAAGAAAAACGCTGACCAGCAAGAAAGTTTTTGAGTTTTGGGATTAGATAGAAGTCGGAGGGAGCCAAATCTGGGGAATAAGGTGGATGCTCCAACACGTCATAGTGCAGATCTCTTAATTTTTACATTGCCAAAAGACTCTTGTGGGCAGGTGCATTGTCCTGATGAAAGATGATTTTCTTCTTCCTCAAAATGGGCCTTTTCTCACGAATTTTTTCATCCAGAATGTCTAAAATATCGGAATAGCATTGTACAGTTATTGTTTTACCCTTTTCAAGGTAATCAATGAAAAAAACAACTTCAGCATCCAAAAAACTGATGCCATCACGTTCTTTGCCGTTGGAACCGACTTGGCCTTCTTTGGACCTGAACAACCAGCTTCTGTCTTCTGCTTTGACTGCAGTTTTGATTCTGCCGTGTAGTGGTGAACCCATGTCCCATCCATAGTTATGAATCGAAGCACAAAATCAGTTTTATTTTTGTTGAAACGCTCCAAACACTGTTCAGAATGTCTCATGCGGATGCGCTTTTGATCAACAGTGAGCAAATGCGGCACCCATCTTGCACAAAGCTTCTTCATGTGCAATACTTCATGCAAAATGTATCCCACACGTTCTTATAATATCCCTACGGTCTCAGCAATCTCACGCACTTTCATTCGTCGATCATCCAAAACCATATCATGCACTTTCTGGAGCCGTTGCAGTTTTCGGACGTCCTTCGCGTTCATCATCTTCGACACTGCTACGACCACGTTTGAACTCAGCAGCCCATTTCTTAACTGTCGAATATGAAGTAGAAGAGTCCCCATACACTTTTAAAAATCTTCCTTGGATTTCGGATGGAGTTAAACCTTCTTTTACAAAGAATTTTATAACTGCACGATACTCGATTTTTTCCATCTCTGGTACGCACCGCGCCTGCATCAAACAACTGTACAGACCAAACTACAAGGTAGAATGAATTGCAATTTCTTGCAGGCATGTTTGGCACATGCACCAACTTGCACGGAAAAAATCACATGGGTAGTGCTGCCATTTATGGTCGAGGCAGAGAACTTCTCAGACAGCCCTCGTAATGGCGTAGCTAGGTCAACAAGGGCCCCGGTGCAAAAAATTTATTTTGGGCCCTCAGGGCAGATGGACGACCTTTTTTTCGCTTTGTGTTGCTGGTAAGGGCCCCCTGAGTAGTAGTTGGGGGCCTCCCTGAGCAGTGAGAGGGCCCTTAGTGAGGGGCTTCCTGTGTCTTGGGGGCTCCCTGAGCGTAGCGGCCCCGGAGCACTGCCACGCCTAGCCCCATAGTAGCTACGCCCCTGCATAGAATTGATATTAATATTGGGCTGGGATTGTCAGGCAGACAGACGACGTCGGGTTCGTCTGAATTTGTTGGCAAGTATTCGAAGTGGTTCTTTCTTTAACAAGTGCAATGAAATACTTCGTCGACCAACCTATTTAGGTCGCAATGACAGGAGAGATAAGATTAGAAAAATAAGATACCGTACTGATGCTTTTATGGATTCCGTCTTTCCTCGGGCTATTTGAGATTGGAATGCCCAGAGTTAGTTTTGGTACAAAACACTATCTTCAAACCACAATATTTGTGAATTGAAGAGTATGGATGTAAAACGAGATGTAGAAAAGAATTGGTAAGACGAGCGCAAAGAAAAATGTTTGTGGTACCGGACATTGTTAGCAAAGTTTAGTCTAAACCATGGTATGACCAACTTGAGCTGTATAGCGGTTAGATTAGGCTGATCAGCATGTTGAGAACTGGATATGCACTGTAAAAAGACAAAAAATTCATACTGTAATTTGCTGACTCACCGAGGTGCGACTCTTGCGATGAAGTAGATGACATCTACCATTGAAATGCTGAGATGCAAACTCCGCTACGAGATAAGAAGAGAAATTTTAGAAGACTGATGTGAACTGTCCCTTATCCTAATAATATGGCACTGAAACTAAATTACTTATATGTTTCCTGAACTAGAGGTGTGATTTAAAAACAAGCTATATTATCCTATAGCAAAAGCCGCCAATAAAAGAAAAACAATCCAGAGATGAAGACTCTTTTGAAGCTCATAATTCTCCGAGTTTCCTATATAAGTTTAATTCTGAGTTTTTCTTATTTCACAAGTTTTGATATTACCAGAATCTGCAGTTTCTGTTGATACTGTTCTTGTCTTATGTAACTGCAACTACCCACGAAGAACGTTCGCCAACATTGTGGAAATAAATCGTAACAGCCAGTTGAATCTGTTCCTGATGTGACCTATTAAAGTCATGATGTCAGGTTTTCTCCATGTCGAACGATCTTGGGCGATCCTCTGCCAGTTGACTCCTCCGTATGTTCTCGTCTCATCGGTCTGGTGGTCTTCCTCTCGGTCTGTGGTGATCTCTCGGGCTCCACTCTAACACTATTTGTGTCCATCTTTGGTCTTTTCTCAGCACAATATGGCCAGATAGCGTAGCCTACATTGGAGTTTGTTGCTGTTTTTTATTTAAATTCGCCTTTAACAGCAGAGGAGATTTATTTGTTGCTTACTTAAAATTTGTACTGTAACAGGAGAGGTTGCTGCAAGTGAAATATTGCCATCTTTGGAACATTCAGGTCACTGCTGTTGAGAGACTGTTTGTGCCCCTTCCCTGGATAGCTGAAACGTTGCGACCACGTTGAGTGTACAGGATCGGCGATACAATGTCAACGCACTCGAATGGAAGGTTACCTAAATGATGTAACCAAACATTTCATATGTTCGATTTTCTAAAGAAATACTTGCCACAGGAATTGCATAGTAGTTTAAAACAAATGTGTGTAAAGAGATACAAAATTGTTGCCCATAGACATGCGTGATTCAGATCAGACTATAAAATTTCTTATGGTTACCATCCCTGTCAATACGCACAGAACTATGGTTGGACTCAATCAAATAGAAAATGCCCTTCTACTCACGTCGATAGGCAGTGGTTTAGGATTTGGCAAATACTTGTCTCGAACAAGCAACTAGTGATTATACACGCGTAGTCAGGAGGTTATTATCATCAGAAGCGTGGTCGACCTCTGGGCTCGGCCCTTATAAAAAAAGCTCACCATGTCAGCTCTTGCTGCTCGGTTACAGGATTAGTACACACGCATCCATATTCTACGTGACTAGCGTATACAGCATCCAACTGATCAGCCAGAAAATTAATTAAAAAATCCTCCTGAAGTCATTTTTTATTGCAAAATAAGTTTATTCAGGAATCTTTTCTAAGAATAATAAATTTGATTATTTTTTTTCAAAGTTTCATTTATCATCGGTGCAAAATTGTAGGCGAGAGAGCCATTGATAAAGAATTTGAAAGCTCGTATTTTGTGAAATACAGAACTAAATACAAAATGAAGTCCTGACATATGGAACGATTGATATTGAAAAATTATAAGGACTACATTTTTTTTTGTAACTGTGGTTACACAATTCTAACAATGGAACTATGTTATCCGATCTCTCATTCAAAGTAATACGGTCCACATTGTGCGTAACGAATAGCTTAATCCTTTGGCTAGCGATTTGTATAACGGTTCTCGATGTAGATGGTAGATTCCAAGCTGTATTGCCAAACTGTCTTCTACAGTTAACTTGTCATCAGGTATTGTGGAGTACACCCATTTAGAAAACACATTTAAAGGCGTATCCGAGGCACACTCCACCACACTTCCCTGTAGTTGCTACTGGCGATTCAGATCTAGAGTTGATGTTAACTGCAGCGTGTTTCGTTTGGACTTCATGGCAGTGAATCAGCCATAAAACACTGCAGTTTTCTCCTGTTTCGACGTTACTGCTCTTGGACCACCGACTGACGGTAGTAAACCGGCGTTCGTGAGGCGACTGCACGACAATGCGACACGCGTCGATTCCAGCCAGGCGCGAGCATCCAGATTTTTCTGATAGTCTGGATTCCTGTTATAAACTTCTACAGTGCTCCCGCCAAACTGAAAAAAACTCTTTTGATACATAACTCGATATTGAACACTTCCTGAAAGATTCTCAAAACTCTGTAGAAAATATACACGGAAAAACATAACTATGACAAACGATGAATCACTGGTAACAATATTTAGTTTCTTAGAGTCAGCATCGTTGTAAAACTACATTTTCCGTAGCATATGACCTTAATAACCGACTCCATAGATAAAAAACCTTAAAATAGGATTATTTCCACGTGGTAACATAAATTTACAACTAGGTAAAATCCATTACTTGTTCTTGGTTCTTGGGTGACCAAACTTGAGGACAAATTTCTCGTGCAATGTGTGGTTGCGGATACAGTTTCAGCTACACATTACCCACTAAATTACCCGTTCCATGAAACGGTAAACAGGTTACATGTTCATATAATTGTGCTTGAAGTGAATTACCAGCACCTGAAGCTCTGAAGTCCGAAGAAAACAGCTTGAGATCTCTGGTGCGACTATTCTATTTTAACGGAAGACACATAGCGAAAAGTTTTTGCATAAACAGTATCCAGCGGATTTCATTCCTGAGTGGTGAAAAGAAGGTGTATTTTAGACACATGAACACAACATACTCGAAAGTATTTGCTCAACCACATTTTTTATGAGATTAATAGTGAATTAAACTCATTTTGTTAATTCAGAATCATTGATATGAACTAATTTATAAACTATTCATTATCTTGGTAAACTATTATCGGAAGAAAATTATTTCACCTTAACTACAAAGTAGGCCTATATATAATTTTGTTATATGTGGATGACTACTGCGCTGACTCCACTTCAAAAGTTTTCCAATAGGACACGTTTGTTGTAGTGAATGCCCTCTCCTTAAAGCAAATTCGCCATATGTAGACGTTAACATCAATGCTTTTGTGGTTCCTAGTTATGTGTCTTTCAATGGATCCTTCACTTATTTGCATGAAGAAAACACAACTATTCTCACACTTTTCTTTAAAATAGCCGAGCATCATCACAGTTGACATCAGTCTCAGTAAGCGTCGGGAATTATAGCTAGTTGTTTGATGATAATATCAAGCAACGTTAGTACGGTGAATGGACCAATCAGATGGAATATGTGTGTTGCATTATGTTGCAGTCAGCGGGCTCGTGGTTTTCAGTAATCGAAGATTTTTATGGCTCTGGTGACAAGTTTACAGGTTTATTAGGATGCACCAACACGGCAAAAATTTGAAGTATTTAGGTTTACGTGGTGGCCAAATAGCAACCACAATGGCGACAGGCCTGCGCGGGTGGATTCTATCAAAGTGTTCAATGGTATCTTTTCGTCTGTACTTGTATGTACGTCGGAGCTCCACGTTTGCCCTGCGTGATATCTCAGGCCGTGAGGCTGCTCTCATCCCAGTCCTGGGACGTCCTACCATCCTGAAAGTTAGAGTTGTAGTAAATGGTATGTATTCGCTAGTGAGTAACAAGTACATCGACTGAATCGAAGTACCGGAACGTTATTCAGAAACTGATTTCGTTACTTCCATTTGTGGTGTAGATGTAAGTTTGATTCGATAAACGAATGAATACGATGCATCATGCATCATGCGGGAACTGGAACGGTTCGCCGAGCTCTTGAATGAATGTGAACGAGAGAGTGAACATTTGAACATCGTGCGCCGTACTCATGCGCGCGTTTCTGGGAATTTTGATATGAGTTCGTCTCGTTACAAAGGAAACTGTTTGAGTACTAACATACTGCGAGTAAATTATTTTAATATAATTAATATTATTTGCTGTTAAGTGTTGATACTTTTAACGGGGTCATTAATTTTGACAACATAATTATTCTATCGTTTTACTTTTGTTTAACATTAAAATTTATAGTACATAATTTGTAAATAGAAATTTAAATAGATAATTCTAAATGGTTATTTTTTGTTTTTAATAATCGTGCCACAGTGAGATTTTATTGATTTTAAACATTTCTGAAATGTATTTATTTTAAATGTGTATTATAACTTCAATTTTATTTACCTAAACGTACTTTACAAAAGGAACAAATTTACCCAAACTATACAAAATACAAACAAAATAATCCCATATGCGACGCGGCTCCATGCGAAACTTGATGCTAGTTCTCGATTGTATCAAAGTAACGAGTGCTGATTGGTTTAGTAAAGAATACCTACTGGCACACATTTCCCTTGTTACCTTTACATCTGTACTGGGTGTTGATTGTGCCCAACGAGAAGAGGAAGTAACGCCACTTCATTTGCGCCATTGCCCGTCGATCTAATTTATTATTAACGGAGCAAACCTTGCGATACTGTAACACCACAGCTTGGGTACTGTATTAAGCATTTCAGGTACTAGAGTAATCTAAAATATATTTATTTTATAAATTGGTTTTGTAATAATAATCTTTGTAAGTTCTATGTACTATGACGTAAGTAGATCACGTCTCTAGAGAGTTTGTTGTAGTAATAGTGCGTATCAGAAAGAAGGTGAGGGCAAAGAGGAAAGTCAGTCTGTTATGATTACTGAGAAAGAGGATTAATCTATTGAGAATCAAGCTTGTTACTGTATGTTGAAGAAAGGAAGAATAAATGTTAAGTTGGTTTATATATTATGATAGGCAGTAAAAACAATTTACATAAATCATAAGAGTAATAAGCTAACTTATATACCAAATAATAAAAGCGTGAGCACTCATTCTCGTAACAGGGAATATAATCTGCCACTTACTTTGTTAAAGATTCATTTTCATTTGAAATATTACAGTTTGGTACCAAATAAAATTTCCATTATTTAATTAAAATAAACTACGGATGCGTTTCTTTGACCTGACTGAGCTGACATATGAAAAATGGTGGTAAATAAAGAAGAAAAACCATGATTTATCAACCATCTGATGGATTTGATTATCTCACCTTAAAACTCAAGGTATTATTATTATTATTAGAAGAACAAGAGAATTATTTCTTAATATACCGTATTAAATCTTTCAAAATATTTAGAATTTATTGTTATGATTTTGAAAACCATGTGTTTATCCATCACTTTGTGTCGGTTATGTACGCAGGTGCTTTGGCATGTGGCTGGCAACAGTCACGATGATAGCGAGCAATTCGAATGTGCCGCAGTTTAGCCGCCCGCCTCTCAGTTAAAACAAGGTAGAGTACGCCCTCGACTGCACAGGACGATGATGACACAATCATATACTCTTCGCACAATGACATTCATATCGCACGCAACAACCTTCAGGAAACAATAATGCAATTAACTAAATGGCTCAATCACTGGCGTATATCTCTAAATCCCGGAAAATGTCAAGCCAAAATCTTCACTCTGAGAGGCCCACCAAACCCCCCGGAGATAAATATCATGGGAAGTAACATAGCATGGAATCAAAATGATAAATCTATTAAATACCTAGGAGTCGATCTTTACAGGCGGTTAACATGGAACATATACATCTATATAATAAAAATGAATCGCCAAATGTGTTGCTAACCGCAAAACTCGAGAACGGCTCTACCAATTCAGATAATTCTTTTTTTTTATATTTTCGTTAAGGCACAAGAAAGGTTCTCATGGAGAGAAAAAACGTAAAAATTGGAAGGAAAATAGTAGAAACAACACATTTCTTTACCCTCAATCAAAACAAAACAAAGGCGCGTTAGGATTATCTTTGGTATGCCTTCAAGTTGATTAGGCTCTATGGATATTAATCTATGCCTGCGTGTGATCAGCGAAAATAATATCACTGACGTACGTGTTATAATTACTTCCTCCATGTGTGGCATTTTCTTGGTTGCTTTTCATTTATCTCGAAAACCAATTGTGTGTTTATTTGTTCAGTGTGTTTACATTTAGACCCATGCCGCCTTTCACGAAAGTTTCGACTATGAAAATATAATGCATCAGTTTAGAAGGATGTAATACTAAGAATAGGCCTAGCTAAAAAGTAAAATCGGTATTTCAGTTGATTAGCGATATGCATTAGAATTCTTATTTCTACTCTTAAAATCTATATAAATAAAAATGAATCGCAAAATTCGACTAACCCAAAATTGCAAAGGAAGTAGTAAAATCAACACTTTTCTTTTCCCATACAAACCAGTGAATCAAAACAAAACAAGGCGTGTCAGGATTATCTCTGGTATGCCTTCAAATTGATTAGACTGTATGTATATTAGTCTATGCCTGCCCAAAATAAAGTTCGAAGGAAAAAAAGGGTTTGCGTGTCATCAACGATAATAATAATACTGCCAGTCAATCAAAACAAAAGCAAAGGCGCTTTCTGATTATCTTTGGAATTGCAAAATGGTCGATATGAAGAAATGTTTTCAAAACAATTCATTGGCACTGGTAATGACAAAATCCCTGTAGACGTTTTGACTGGCTGCATTAGATTTCCTGTCAATTTTTTGGTTGAACGAACGAGCTATATTACAGAGACAAAAACACGGATGCAAATAAAATAAATTTAAAAATAAAATTAAAAGTAGGATCGGTGGTCATAATGTTGCGAAATATCAACCAACCGCGTCTTTGTAATGGAATACGGCTAGCAGTGAAAAAATTACTGAACAATATGATCTAAGCAACCATTCCAAAGGGAAAATATAAGGGAGAAGATGTGTTGATACCTCGCATCCCCATGGTACCAACTGACGTACCACTTGAATTTAAACGACTGCAATTTCCAGTGCGGCTTGCTTTCGCTATGACCATAAATAAATCCCAGGGTCAGTCGTTGAATGTTTGCGGCGTTAATCTTGAAAACTCGTGCTTCTCTCATGGACAATTGTATGTTGCCTGCTCCCGCGTTGGAAAATCGTCAGCTTTATTTGTTCACGCGCCAGGTAACCAATCACATTATTACTAACGTTTTGCAGTGTACGAAATAGAAAATAGAAAACTTATTTTTGTAAGTAATCGTTGTTTATTATTGAGAAATTAAATCAATAAATAAACTGATCTCTCTGAAATACGTTTGATTTATTTATTTTTTCTATTGGACTACGATAGGACAATAACTTTTGACAGAAAGAAGTCTGTCGGGGCATCTAGTTAACAATAAACTAAACCAAGTCCATGCCAGATTACACAAATTGTACCCTGTGTTAAACAAAAAATCATCATTAAAAACAGAGTGCTGCCTGTTAATTTACAAAATGGTATTACGGCCACTAATAACATATGTCCTATATGGGGATGTGCTAGCCGTAGCAAATTACATAGAATACAAATATTTCAAAACAAACTACTCAGATTAGCAGCGAACGCGCCATGGTATGTGCGCAACAGTCAGCTACACAGAGAGTTAAATGTTGCTTACATTTATGAATTTATGAAACAACAAACCATACATTTTATCAAACGAATGAGTGCAGTACCTGGCGCACAATTTTACAAACTAGGGAAAGTAACAGGCCAATCTAGGCTAAAAATACACCTTACTCAAGATATTTTTCCATCAGGCAGTGATTCCGAAGAAGAAGTGAACCAGCAAATAAATTAAATACCGTGTAGCCTGTCATCTTCTATTTGACATCTCGTTTGTTAAGTATAGATCAGATTTTTGTCAGCGCTCGAACCAATATATATATATATATATGTAAAGTGTAATTATTTTAAAACAATTTCATTTTAACTGTTTTGATTACTGTTCTAATTCTGATAACTGTTTTTATTACTTTAATACTGACATTCGTGTTGCTAACATTGTTATAAAAATTTATTGTATCATAGCCTAGTAGTCACTGAGGGGCCCTTTGGGTTGACCTCAACCATGACAATATGTAAGTTATGTTTTTAGTAAATTCAACATCGTCCTGTATAGCAATATTTGCTGAACGGATAATAAATTCATAAAAACAAAAAATAAGGTAAAGTACGCTTTCCCGCTGGGAGGAGCGGTAGCATACAGTGTAGTCCACAGCCAGCTGGTTGTGACCACAAGTCGGATCAGCTGTTTTGGTAAACACCCGCTGTAAGCGAGCTATCGCAACAGAATGACGCGCCATCGAAACTGATGCCACAGCTTCACTCTCTTCATGGAGAGAGAATTCTTCTTCCACCAATGGCCACTACATACAACAAAAATAAATATTTTGATAGCTACGTGCGGAACTCATCTTTATTGGTAGATGTTAAATGAAACAGGTGTCTTCACGCAGTAGCTTTCGTTCCTAGAAACTAAATGTATTCAGGTTATAGGTTCGCAAGGTAATCACTGATGATAAATCTTTAAATATTAGGCATAATCTCCGTCAGTCATTGGTCCGTGCAATCCGCTGTTTCTGCCATCACTCCGCCTAAGTGATGGAGCCTAGCCTCCAGTTTCTTGGATTCACTAACTTCAGAGAACTTGCTGTTGAATGCGTCCACATTCCCTTTTAATGCAAGTCCATGTTTTATTGCAAAGCCATAAGCGTTGCATTCTTTCTTAAATCTTGTCACCATCACAGCTTCTTGTTCGAAATTCCTACTCAACACTCGACCAGAGTCACTGCACTAATCATATTTCTACCTCTTTGAAGAAATAAAACTATAGTCAGTTTAACACATTGTCTCACTACAAAAATTATTGCAAATTATAAACCCTCGCGATAACCTAAAAATCTATCGTGGCAGCAAAACTTAACTCCACAGTATACAAACAAAAGTAACTTAGTGTTGGAAATTAATATTAAATAACGTATTAACAATTGCATTGTTGAAACGTTTCTGCATGTAGCTTCTCGAGCTCACAGAAAATGAATGTCATTGTCAGTGATACTTGAGATTATTTATACATTCCTTTGGGCTGCGCGCTTTTAGCCGGAGGACGTACAACGGGCCCAGATTCAAGGTAAGCCTCACGTCCTCAGAAGCTCATCATGATTTGTTCTCTTGACTCAAAGAGGCCCCATCTGTTCATAACTAAGAAATTGTAAAAAAAAAAAAGTAAACAACACTCCATTAAAGAATATTTTTAAACGCGATCCATTAGTTCACATTCCTGATTTCGTTTAATGTTTGATTACCCAAATCAACATGGTTTCAGAAAAGGCCGAGGCTGCGAAAACACGACTTGTACTTCTAATTCACGACTTGTTTCGTATTATAGATTAGTAATCCCAGGTTTATTTAGTTCTATTACATTTTAAAATAGCTTTCTACACTGTGCCTCACACTAGGTTATAATATGAAACTTTGTGGTTGCGGCATATTTAGACCAATATACGACTGGGTTGCAGACTGTCTGAAGGGCAGAACACTGTGTATAATTCTCGACGGTGAGCGTTCATCACTTACCGAGATGAGGTCCGGGGTACCCCAAGGAAGCGTGATAGGGCCTCTCTTGATTCTCATATACATTAATGATTTGTGCGACTTAATAAGGGGTATGAAAAGATTACTTGCCGATGATGCTATTATTTATCGTGATATCAAAATCCAGAACGACTGTGCTTTGTTACAAGACGATATTATGAAAATAATTGCATGATGTAAAGACTGGCAGTTGGAGTTAAACGCTAAAAAGTTCCAAGTCATGCATGTAAGCAAAAAGGTTACACCATTTAGCTCTGAATATACAATTGATGGTACTGTCTTTAGAACGGTAGATTCCGCTAAATACATAGGGATAATAATTCGTAATAATTTGTCGTTGAATTAGCATATCGAGAATATAATTGGGAAAGAAAATTGTATGCTCCGATTTCTATGTAGTAATTTAAAACAATGCACTCCGGAAGTTAAATTGATTGCATACAATTCACTAGTGCGTTCTCACTTACAATATTGTTGTTCTGTGTGGGATCCCCATCAAAAGGGGTTAATGGAGGCATTAGAGAAAGTCCAACGATGAGCCGCCCGATTCGTGACAGTTATATATAGTTGGAGGGAAAGTGTAAGTGCGATGTTGAAGGAGTTAGGTTGGGAAGACCTGGAACACCGAAGGCGTTGTTCTCGACAGAAGCTAATTGGAAAATTCACGACTGACGTATTTCGGAATGACAGCAACCAATGTTGCTACCAGCAACATTCATATCTCGGAATTACCGCGAAAATAAGATAAGAGAAATCAGGGCCAGAACTAATTCATTTCTGTACTCATTTTTCCCACGAGCGATTAGGGAATGGAATAGAAATAATTTACCTGGCGAGTATACTTAAAATCCGACAGGAGTAGCTTTCGATAAAGCACTCCGGCCATCATGATCTGGGTTTTCATGGTTTTCCCGGATCACTCTAGGCGAATGCTGGGATGATTCCTCACATTAGCCCAAGGGCGCCTCCTTCCATATCCTGTATATCCCTTCCAAACTATTACCCTCTTCCGCCATACACTTTTAGTGAATCGCGGAGTAATAATAATAATAATGATTCGCTTCTTTGTAAGTTCTAATTTGGCGCTTTCCCAAATATTATCAAAATGATTGTAAATGGCTAATTTAAGGGGTACTTAATTGATTATCTATCATACAGCATGTCTGGGAATTTTTTCAACGTCAAACATCAACCCAATAATATGAAAAAGGAAAAGTCACACGATCCGCTTCCACTTCCGCATCAGAGGACACACTTGTTATAATTGGTGCTGTGTGAAGAATACAGATATTGAATGCCTTGTTTCGATACTTAAGTGAAGTACGTATTATAGCAAAAAAAGACACAATTTACTGGTTAATGTTACATTCACTGTGACGTTTATGAGCTATGATGAGAAGCTGATTAAATCGTGAAACGTTTTCGTACTATCATTTTCTTGTAATTACTTACTTTTCGTCAGATAATCTTTTCTTGATTTCTAGTTCTAATTATTAATGATGTGAAAATTGAAACGATTATAAAAATTGTAACAAGGGTTAAATTGTTTTGGGAAGAACACGATAAAAAGTTCACTTAATAGAAGTTACAAGCAATGGCTCAGGGATTTATTTAGTTTAATTTTAAAAAAATAAATAACCGTTTATTGACACTAACAAGAATTAATTCTTGGCTCGCCATGTGTTACAATACCATTGTAGTGAACACAGTTGTTCGCTTGGCTGATAAGTTACATATTGTTAACTATGAAATGAGGACAGCAACTTTCATGTTAAGAAACCAGACAGAGGCATCGACTGGGGATTTAGAGCGCTGATAGTAGGGAAAAGTGCGCAATGGTCGAGCTAAGGAGGACAGATGACGGCATAGATCGGCCTCATCATTGGCTTCCATTTGCCCCTCCACTTTAGTACCATGGTGGGAGGTGGTGTAAAAACCTCTGCACGGGCATCGGAGAGTGTCTTGTCTTGTCTTGTCTTCATCTATCAGTCGCAGCCAGGAACAGTCGGAGCAGAGAGAACGCAGACGTCGAGCCGCCCTCCGACGGCCGTGGCCACGGTGTGGCGCCACACACGAAGAAGATGAACAGCGCATAACAGGTTGGTTCTGCTGTAGGGTATGGTTGGACGTGGAAAGCCATCGTTGAATCATAGATAGAGAGCTAGGGTCCTCCACATTGCCTAGAGCTGGCGTTACTGGTATAGATAATCGCCCACAGTCGAAGAAGCTCTTGCTGTCCTCAAAGGAAATGTCACACTCATGCAGTTATAACAATCAACCTATTTTCAGTATTCAGTTACGTCATAGCGTGATGCTGGAAGGTAGCGCATTAGCACCTTACATTGTTATCAGTATTCAGCAGTAGTCTCAATGCTTACCATTTGTATATTTTGTACAGTCATGATAGTAAATAGTGTACATTATGAAATCATTCATCCTGATGATCCTACCACGAATGTATCACTCCGATCCCAGAACGACTTGTATGATCGATCCTTACCCATTCGCTCAGTCCTCTCATCGAATCTGGCCAAGTCTCCGCTCGGCCTGCTGCCAGGTTCGCCATAGGTCCCCATAAGTTTACCGGTGTCCAGGTGGAGGCACTACACCATAATACTGGCAGAATATGGTATAACTGACAATCAAAGCTAAAAAAAAAAAAAAAAAAAAAAAAAATCCATGATAGCTAGTTGTGCATCACATTACCGAGATCTTATTCAACAGATCCTTTTCGTAAGAGATTTCCACTATGTATGTATGTATGTTACGGTTGTCCGTACACTCGCTCACTTATTACGCTGGGGGTCACCTTTTCCTTTTTGACACTTACCAGACATTCACCATAATTTGAAATTCTTCTTTCTGGCTTTTAATATCTAGTACTCATCCAACACCTTACCATCTGAAAAGTCATAATCATAATATCATTAAGTATTAACTTATATATTTTCTCGAATAGTTCATTCCATTTTCTTTGAATCATCAAACATACATTTTATTTTAATCTTACATCAACTATATAATATACAAATAACACTTATCTATCGTACTTCATTTCCTACTGAGACACTATATTCACAGGTCATATACCAGTTCTTTTTCTTTGTTCTCGGGCTATATACATCTTGTTATCAAATTTCACAAACTTTTCAACCACAACGAGAGATACAATTTCATTTTAATCTTCTTTTTCTTAATGCATACTCTTCCGTAAAAATAACCTCAGGATCTTCCTTCCATCAACTATTATTTTTTGATATATTGTTGGCTGCCAAAGTCACTATCGAGTTGTTTGATCTATCAACTAAATTGTCATTCTGTGGCCTTAGTTTTATCCAACTATATTTACAAACATAAACATAAGTTTTAGTAAGGACTATGAACCTTACGACCTGTAATTAGTTTCTTGGAAGTATCACTTCTGGTTATGTGTTCTTTTGCCGAAAAGGGAACGCTGACTTTTGTCCTTCATCTCATATTGTCTGCGTGTTGGCAGGAGGTGACGACGGCGAGCCCCTGCGACGAGCACTCTCGCTGGCTGGACCCCGAGACGGAGTACACGCCCTACGTGCAGCGGCCCGAGACCTACCTGGTGCCAATCGTGTTCGCGCTCATCTTCGTGGCGGGCGTGCTGGGCAACGGCACGCTGGTCCTCATCTTCGCCCGCCACCGCAACATGCTCAGCTCGCCCAACGCCTACATCCTGTCGCTGGCGCTCGGGGACCTGCTCGTCATCGTCACCAGCGTGCCCTTCACCTCCACACTGTACACGGTACGTCACACTCACATGACGTCACTCACGGGCTGTTACAGCTCACCAGAAATCAAATCAAAACAACATATCATATGTAGGCATCATAGCGTTTTTGTGTTTAGGCCATCAACCTGTGTCAAGCTACACAACGTCGGACGGAACTACTCCGGTTGATGAAATACCAGTGTATTTATTTGACTTAGAAATTGTGAAAGTCTGCTAAAAATTCGAATAATGAGACCGTAGAAATTTAATCTTCACGATAAATTATGAAAACATTGGTAATGTTACCTACGTTTATATATGCATATGCGCTATCTAATGAAAATCATCGGGACATCTATCTGATACTGCTGTTAGACTTTACATTCCGTACATTTCATGTAATTGGGCATGGGGCCACCCTTTTGCCTTTATGCCGACTTTAAATCTGATGGGGAAACTTTCAGCGAGATGTCCGAATATCCCTGTGGGAGAATGGCTGATCAGTGCTTATTCTTCCTCCGAAACTGAAACCAGAGAACGTAGTGATGTTAACGCTGGATTATCGAGTGACGTTTACGTTCCAACTGATCCCAAAGGTGTTCCCTTGGGTTGAGGTCGGGATATTGGAAGGCCAATCTATATCAGGAATGTTACTGTCCACAGTCCATTACCTCAAAGATGCAGTTTTATGAGAGGATGCATTGCCATGATGATACAAACAGTCGTAGTCTCTTAACAGATAACATACGCTGAACACAGTAGTTTAAAATTTGTTTATGTTAGAGGTTTCATAAGTGCAATAAGGAGACCACACCCTAACCAAGAAAAAGGTCCCCATGCCATAACACCACCTCCTCCGTACCTCACTTTGGGAATTGCATATGATGATATTTAACTTTCTCCAGAGATTCGCCAAACCCAAACCTTTCCGTCGGATTGGCACAGGGTATAGTATGGTTCATCACTCTAAATCACTCGATTTCAGTTATCCACCGTCCACTGGCATTGCTGTTTACGCCACCACAAACGTCGCTTGGCATTGAAACAGAAGTGATTGGCTTATGAGCAATAGCTCAACTTTTTAATCCCATTCTTTTTAATTCCTGAAGCACAGTCATAATGCTGGTTTGCTGATAACTTTCTGGAACTCATAAATGGTTTATTACAATGATTTTTTTGATTTTTTACGACCACTCTTTGCAATGATAGACGAACCCTGATATTCATTAAATGAGATTTGTCTGGCTGTAGTGTGGTTGTGATTTGTCTGGCTGTAGTGTGGTTGTGATTTGTCTGGCTGTAGTGTGGTTGTGATTTGTCTGGCTGTAGTGTGGTTGTGATTTGTCTGGCTGTAGTATGGTTGTGATTGTTTCTTAGCGTTTCCACTTCACAGTCACGTCACCAACAGCCGCACTGGGCCGTTTTAATAGGGTTCACATCTCACTGATGTATGTAGTACTCAGGTGACGTCCAATGACTATTTCACGTCTGAATTAATAGAGCTCTCCAGAACGACCCATTCTGCTGTTATTGCTCCTCAGCTGACAAACAATGGTCCCCGCTCCCTTCAGTACTAGCTGTGCGCCTGTCGTAACATCAATCGAATTGTTCTATTCCCCAGTACACTGGGTAATCAGGATACTTTCGTTTTCAACCCGTCTGTAGCAGGCTAACAGTATCAGAAAGATTTTGCTCTACTGGATGTTACCAGTAAACAATATTAAATTTTGCTGTGACGAAATCAAATTACATCATGCAGTAGTCTGATGAACGTCTTAAGAACTTAGCAAAGCCGACTCCGGCAGCGTAGGGGTAGCGTGCTTGCTTCTCGTTGCAGGGATCACCGGTTCGAGTCCGGCCTAGGGCATGGGTGGTTTTAATTAAGTGTTGTGTTCGTATTGTGTTGTTCTTACACATTAGAGAAAATAATAATACTTATGAGAAATCTGTGCATTGTAATAGAAACAAACACATCGAGCTGGCTGAATGGCTAACAAGGCCGAATGCCATAAAAAAAAAAAAAAAAACTTATTTCTTCACTTCACATTCATGTTTTCTTTTAACTTGTGAATTTTTCCAACTTTCACCACACTAACCTGATTCATTCCAAAATGGATTTTTTTTTTAATGGAAATTATATTTACTACATTGAGCATGACCCCGGTTAGTTAAATTTCATTTAACAAACAGATAGAATATGGACGCTATTGCATGACATTTCTCTCAAAATTGCATTGGAACTACGCTTTCTTGAAAGAAAATCCTAAATATGATCTAGGCTAAAGTATTTCTAATTCCTTGCCAGATGGTAGTTTGACTGTTCAGTCAGTTAAAAAGCTTTCTCCTCAAAATCAATTTAACTGAAATACATTCGATATTTAACACTGTATTATCAGCAGCAGTAGAATTATTTAAACCTTAGCTTTTTACTATAGAAATAAATTGTAACGGCGTACTCCTTATATAACACATTAGGAGTACACTTAAAAAGTAGCAAACATTTTACAACCACAATTTTACTAAATGAAAACGAACCATACCTACTTCCCATTAATACTATTAGAAGAAGAATACTATGTAGAAAAAACGTTTACCTGTTTTCTTTAAAAAATCATGGACGACAATCAGTCTGAAGCTAGTATTGGAGTTCAGATAAGTTATTGAATGCAGAAAAGAGATGTTGTTGATATTTTGGATGCCTTCACTGCATTAATGAGAAAAATTTAAATCAGCAGTTTTATCCTTAAAAGATAAAATAATTTCACAACCTGCAAGTGAAGCTGTTGCAACGGTTCCAGTATTAAATTTCTTTTATAAGACATGCTCTATCAGGGCGCGGCGTAACCAGCAAAGCCCTACCAGGTTCGAGGTGGAAGGACTATTCTAATATTATCCAATTCATTTCTACAGCTCAACGCACCGGTCGCAGTTGAGCCAAACCATTTGCCTTCGTAAAGGCCATGACCGAATTCCCTCCCGTTCCTTGCCGTCAGCCCTTTCCAGGCTCTAACGACCTTTACGAAGACTAGGCGTAAAGATATAAGCAGAAAAATTCTGGAAAGCTAATGGGAGAAACAATTTGCATGATAGTAAGTCGTGGTTTATTAATCAGCGAAGTCCCTTCGGAGAGTATAAAAATATCCTTACCTATGTTTAGATTATTCGTGATTGATTCCAAGTTTGTTACCATTTAATTATTTCTGGGTTGTGAGTGGAGTGAGTAAGATAATAAGGTATTGGAATCGATTGCGGAAACCAAAATTTGTTCGGATGGACTTTACTCCCGGATGTCCGCTGCAGGCTATGTACCGGAGGCGGTTTTATTGTAGCGTTATACTGGACGGGTGTGACGCGCTTTATGTCCCAAAGGAAGAGTCTCGTGAATGTTTCTTTCCGGTTCCGAGTGAGAATTAGTTTAAAAGTTCCTACCAGTGCGTGTGTTGGAAGGACGCTTCAGAAAGAGGATCTTATTCTGGAATATCCCTTCGTTCGAGAAATTCTCCAAGAACTGAAATATAGAGCTCGTAGACCAAGGAAACTGGCAGTTGCAGTTCAACAGTTAGACGCAGCTCAGCACAGTCGTTCGCAGGTGCTGTCAACAGAAGTTATATTTGCAGAAAGATAATCAGTCGGTCACTTGATGTTACTAGTTACATGTAGTTTGAGGCCAGTTAAGGATGAGCGGGTGTAATATTTTACAGGAGTAGATTTAGCTATAGTCGGCAGGAATTTTTCCGTGAAGCAATCCCCAAGTGCTAGCAGAGGGCTGAACATGCCAAAGCGCTGGAAAGCCAATGCGAGAAACATTTTGCATGACAATAATTTAGGACATCTGGCAAGAGTTTCTGATCGTGACAGGTCTAAAAACTATAAATTCGTGTTATGGAACTCTGTGGTATACGTTTTCAAAGAACTACAATAAAGAAGTTACTACGGGGACTGTAAATAAATAATACCTTCTGTTTGTTTATTCACAGCATCTAAAAATTCGAAAAAATCAACTGATCACAAAAAGAAAAGCGACAAGCTGCACACGGTTCCCTCCTGTTAACAGGATCTTTCAAGAAGGTAAATAAATGAGCTAAAAGCCAAAAAAATACTTTTTGTCTAGAAATAGGTGTAAGTAAATGAGTGCCAGATTGTATGTACAACGAGCTTGGGATAGAACCACAAGAATTAAAACTATGACAATGAAAGATTTGATCTGAGGAAACAGCGAGATCAAGGGCTTCTGCCGCGTCACTGTGAGGCACTAGCAATTCTTTGTCACATTCCGCCTTATAGTTACCTCCGTCACAACAGTCCACTTCCACCTGGTCTTGAGTCTCAGCAGCCATTGTCCCCCCTCTTGTTCCCAATTGTTACCATGGCGTATCTTCTTATATGCTTGGTATACCTCATTCTAGAAACTAGTCACTGTAATTTCGGCTAATCCGAACAAATCGGTAATCCGAACAAGGCCATACAGCCAGTACGATAGTAATTTTATCCAGCTAATTAGCAGGACGGAAATGACATTCACAGACATTTAAACACCCATGCCCGCGGCAAGACTCGAACTGACACTACGCTATCGAAGCCGGCGATCACCTCTATGCTTGCAAGCAGTGCCAGTTTTCAACAACACTCGTAACCTATGTACAGGATGAGATAGTGACAGCTTTATCCAACATTGGACAAAATGATTATGATGTCTGAGCACGAAAAAGTAAGTTATTTATGATGACGGTGGCCAATTTATTTGGTGTTGGGTTGCAGCTGGACTCGTGGCCGTTCGGCGAGGCGGTGTGCAAGATGGGGGAGACGGCCAAGGACGTGTCGGTGGGCGTGTCGGTGTTCACGCTGACGGCGCTGAGTGCGGAGCGCTACTGCGCCATAGCGGCGCCGCTCTCGGGCAGCTCCGGGTGCGGCGGGGCGCCGCGACGCGCCGGCCCGACGCTGCTGGGCGCCATCTGGCTGCTGGCGGCGCTGCTGGCGCTGCCCACCGCGCTGCACGCGCACGTCGCTCGCGTCAAGATCAACGCGTGCGTCGGCCGCCGCCAGGCCACCATCCCCGTCTGCCACCACTTCCCCGACAGCCTCAGGCCCACCGTCGCGCTCTGCCGGTCAGTGTCTCCTCACTTCACATCATTTTCATTCTTCAAACTCGTCCTGTCAGTTAGTTGATCATATTATAATTCCGTGAATAACACGAATCCAGCTATAATTAACATATTAAAAAGCAGCTTCTTACTGGCTTAAAAGTGAACTTGCGAGCTTACACAGGTTTTCCGACATCGTTGGTGACGGTATAGTTTTAGTCATCAGTAATCAGAGGAGAAAAAAAAATCATGCACTGAGTTAACCATGGTTTCACACTTACTATACTCTGTTCTATGGTATGCTTATTTCCCACTTTTTTTTTAAATAAAAAAACTTCATTTCGATTTAAAGCAAAATTTTGTAAATTGTAATTGCTTTAACTACACAGTCCTAAATAACTTAGTCAAATTGGTACAGTTATCTGAACTGAAGGTGTGTGTAGTTGCATTTAATTTTTCCCTAATTCCATTCTCAGTTCCCTCAGTTACGGTATTCCATGCAGTGTTCGTGATGATAAATCGACAATGGGTGACAAAATAAAAAAAAAAGGAAATCCGCAGTTTGTTGTGTAGCTCCACCTGTGCTGTTAGAAGACGTCGGTGATGGTAACTACGTCTCTCCTGTAATGATCAAAAAATATAGAAGCGGATTTTGAATAGTCTTAAACTGAATATGTGAGCTTACATCGGTGGCGACGCTATAATTTAGTGTAGCTTTGAAAAAATCAGATGGGAATCAAACTTTTCATGCACTACTTTGACACACACAGTTCGATACTTCTTTCCAATTGGTTTCAAACAATTGAAATGCATGCCGATCTGAAGCGTTTTTACGCGGTTTCTCGCAATCATCTAAGCCTGTGTTGCTCAACCTGTGGTCCGCGAAGATAGTTCAGATGGTCCGCACGCAGAATATTAGAAATTTAGATGCTGCATTCTTACAGTGCAACTCTATGAGTGAGTATAAGCTATAAGCTCAACTACTTAAAAGCCATGAATATTTCAAAGACCAGTTTAAAATCTGACATTTTGAGAATATGCTATAACAATGCTATTCACTTAATACGTTCCCAGTCAACGTCAAAGAAAGTGCCGTTAGTTTAAGAATTATGTTAATGACCAATTCCTAAGAGTCTTGTAGATATGAGATACCGCGGAACGTGCTAGGTTTGATAACTTAAGAGTGGTGAAGTAAACAACAATTACAGTTGTCAGGTCTCGTTTGTTTTATTTTGTACTTGTACGTCGGTTGGGCAGTGTAGCATCTAATCTACAGTAACATTATTATTCATTTGGTTATTAAAAATTAAGAGTCTGATGAATGTGTAATTAATTTAATAGTTCACTTCCGTTTTGATAGCAGAGTTCCCGTACGAATTCAAAACATGCTTTTAGATTTAATGTGTTATAATCATACAGTTCAATCTGTTCCAATTCAGGACACATAGGACAGGTGGTAGGAAAAGGTTTCAAAGTTCTGCACTTGTTGGAGAGAGTGATGAGGGGATGTACGAGAGAAGTCAAGGAATTGGGTTACAAAACTTTGGTCAGACCATTGCTCGAATATGGTAGTGTAGTATGGGACCCTCATTTTACTTATCAAATACAGGAGTTGGATAGGGTGCAAAGAAGGGCTGCTAGATTTGTTTCTGGAAATTATCGCAGAATGCAATCAGTGACGGATATGATAAAGGAGCTGAAATGGGATTCATTGCAAGACAGGAGGAAGATGAGGAGGGTCATGGGAGTGTACAGGGCATATACTGTCTATGAGGAATGGAATGATATTGCAATAGGTATGAAAAATAGTGCATGGAAGGGAAAAGATGACCATGACCACAAGCTTGCACTCGATTTCAGGCATAAGGGTGTGGGAAGATTCTCTTTTTTAGGTAAGGGTGTCAGGGATTGGAATGAGTTACCAAGAGAAATGATGAATAATTTACCGAAAACTTTGAAAGAATTTAAAGATAAAATTTGTAGAGGGCAAATGTAGGTAGGTGCAGGATAGGGGGAAGATGGGTGTGTAAGGAAATTGCCACCGGAGCCTGTGCTCCATTGCAATTAAATTAAATAAATAAATCCAACCTAAGTTATCTGTCCGCTACAATATTTTTGTCAATTTAATGGTCCTCGGGTTGAAAAAGGTTGAGAAACGCCAATCTATCCGATGCTAGGAAGGTCTCCAATATCTGCCTCATGGCCCACACGTTTAACAAACAAAAAATACACTAAACACACAAAACTGCAAGTTACGCAGACAGATGGCCACACAAGACTTTCCTTTTTTAAAATTTCTTTATTACAATCGTTCAGCGTATTTACGCTTTACAGATTGGAGTGAAAAACAGTCATGAATTGAAAAATGGACATGAATACATTGAACGGCGAGTCCCTTTGAGTGAGGTTAATTCATCGAGAACATTAAGTATAATAGTTTTATAGGAACATTATCAGTTGATGTCTGAATTAGTTGTAGATATAATCGACCATCTGGAATAGAAGATCCTGGGGAAAGCGGCTCATGGTTCTTGTTGGTCTGTCGGATGTGGTGCCCAGGGAGCAATGAAAGACTCCTGGAACTCTTGGAAAATGTTGCGTCGTGCTTGCATTTAGATAAACTGCATGATGGTAGGCAGCCCGAGTTCGCGGTGCAGCTGGGAGTTGCGAACCAACGATGGATCATCAACGGAAATCCGCAAGGTTTTGTTTTGAAGCGACTGTATGCTCTTGATATTGCTGGCAGCGGCACCTCCCCAAACTGGGCAGGCGTAGGTCAGTGGAAGTCGAATTAAAGAGGCGTATAGTAGGATAGTGATGTTACTTTTGAGAGAAGACTTCCTGTTGATTATAGGATATAATTTTGTGAGCCGGGTGTATGCGAGGTTGAGTTTGGAGTTGATGTGGGCGTTCTAGGTGAGTCGTCAGTCCAGATGAACTCCCAGGTATTTGGCGGCCTCGTCGGAGCGTTTCCATGGTACAGGTATGCCATTGATAACAATTTCAGTTGGTAGAGCTGAGCGTCGGAGAGTGAAGATCATTGTTTCGTACTTTGTTTGGTTCAGCACGAAGCGTCACATGTTCAACCATTTGATTAAGGAAGTAAGGGCCACTTGAAGGTTGTGAACATCTGTATGAATATCTTGTGGGAGGTGATCAGTGCAGTGTCATCGGTGTACATTGCTACGGCAGAAGTGGTCAGATCAGGGAAATCAGAGGTATAAATATTAAAGAGCATTATTGCGACGACAGAGCCTTGTGGAACACTAGCTAGGAAAGGCCGCGGAGCGGGGTTGACTGAATCAATTTTTACAGAGAAGAGTAGGAAGCTGTGGAGGATTCTGTACAATTAATCAGGGAGTACAATGTTGCGCAGTTTATACAATAGCCCGGCATGTCACTCTTTGTCGAAAGCCTGCGTAAAGTCTAGAAAAGCGGCAGCCGTGTGTTGTTTTCTTTCGAAAGCTCGTGCAATGATTTCGGTGATGCGGAGAAGTTGATGGGTGGTGGAGTGGTGTGTTTGAAATCCGAAATGAAACATGGGTATGACTGAAGCCTGTCTGAGAAATTTACATATGCGTTTCTTAATGATTTTTTCGAAGATTTTAGATAGAGCCGGAAGTAAACTTATTTGTCGGTAACTGGCTGGTTGGTTTTTGGGTTTGGGGAAAAAAATTATTTCCTCGTGTTTCGAGGAAGATGGGAAAAAACCAAGGTGGAGAAGTGTATTAAATATGGATGCTAGGAAGGATTCAGCTTTATGGGCCACATTGGGAATTTGCCCGTGGCCGGGGGCTTTTTTGGAAATGAGCGAGCGTAGGAAGAAACGGATCTCTCGGGGTGAGGTAAACGAGATTGGCAGGGGAGCGGTGTGTTAAAAATGAGGAAGATTCTCTATTTTAGTTACAGATTGGTCGTCGTATGCTGTATGTGAAGTGAAGGATGATTGGAAGTAATCAACAAGCAGTTCACATTTTTTCTTCATGACTGGAACAGTAGCTGTCTCCTTGTCGGAGCGAAGGTATAGTGAGAGGTTCGCGAAGGATCCGTTTAGTCTCCTTCCACAGAGTAACGTCGTGAGGAGAGATACCTGAGAAATGGCGCTGATAAGTATGGAAACGGTATGAGTCCAGAGCTTGCTTGACTTGGTGGGTCAGTTGATTGAGACGAATACGTTGTCATTGTAGACGTTGATGTTGCCACTGCCTTCTCATGCGATGCTGGGCTTGGAGCAAGTTCACAATTTCCAACGGTAGGGTTTTATGGTAAGAAATTGGTATAGATCGCTGTAGAGGGGTTGAAGAGGCTGTCTTTAGTGAGGATATTATACTTGCGGTGTGGTGAGAAATTGCCCTGTCTACGTCGGTGGTGTTTCGTAGTGGAATATCAGGGCGAAGATCTTCGCCGAGATGACGTTAAAATTTAACCCAATCAATGCGCCCCATTGAAAGTGAGGGTATATGTGAGTAGGTGGGAGTATTTATTTCTAAGTGACTACTACTGGGTAATGATCAGAATCGATTTCAGGTAGCAGTTGTGTGTAAAGAGGATGAGAGATTTGTTTCGCTAGTATTTGATCGAGGAAAAATAGGTTGGCTGGTCTGGACTGAGGATATGGAAAGCACAGTCATTAGATGTCTGTAGAAGGTGACGACCATTAGGTGTAGTAACTCTACACCCCAGAGGGCGTGTTTACTACTCAAGTCTCCCATTAGTATAGTGGGAGACGTTGTGGTGAATAATGTATTGAAGTCTTGCTGTTCCAGACATTTCGATGGCGGTTTGTACGCGGCTATAATGGTTAGGGATTGCCCGTTCCTCATAGAAAGCTTGATAACGCAGACTTCAAAGTTTGACAATGTTGCTAGAAAGATAGGATGATGGGAGATGTTCCTTTTGATAAATAGTACAACTCCGCCGGATACGGTAGCAGCATTATGATCTTCCCTATTGATAGAATATCCTGGCTTGGTGAAGCGCTCTTGCGGAAGTAGGTGTGTTTCAGAAATGCAAGCAACGTTGATATTGTATCTGAACAGAAACTCGAGAAGTCCTTGTCACTTAGATTTAATTCCGTTGGCATTCCAGTTCAAGAATTTGAGTGAAGAAAAGGCTGGAGGCACACTATTATTCATTATGCAGTAGCTCTGTGACGAAGTTAAATAGTAACGATTTAAAGCCCTGAAAAAATGGTTGGATAATGTGAATGAAGGAGTGCAAGAGAGAGGTTAGCAGTCCTTCCAGTGTTGCAGAAGAGGAAGAGCTAGCGGGGTTAGTGGATTCTTTGCGGCGATAGGATTGTTTGGGAGGCCATTGTGGTACAGAGGGTTGGTTGCGGGAGCTGCCTGACATTGCCGGAAAATTGCGTTCGTCAAGGAGTGGTGCAGGAGATGCTTGTGAAGGCGATGGGGCAGTGGAAGATGGGCTGTTCATAGGTGGCAGGATAGGTCGTTTGCTTATTTTAATGGTAAGGTGATAGGCACAGCCACGGTAACAGGCACAGCCACGGTAATAAGCAGAGTGCTTACCGCTACAGTTGACGCATTGTGGATCGGTTTGTTTAGATTTTGTACATTCAGAGTAGTGGTTGTTTTCAGGACATTATACACATCTCGGAGGAAGATGACAGAAATTTTTTGTTTGTCCGAATCGTTGATATTTATTACATTGTGGGAGATTTTCTACGGTATTCTACAGAGATGATAGCATGGAAGAGACTACTTAATTGCATGATTTCTTTTGCTTGCTGGTTGTCGTCTAATTTAACGACGCACAGGGGCATTGTCATTTTATTTTTATAAAGAAATATTTTTACTTTCGTAGCTGGTAACTGTGGTACTTGGAACTCTTCTAGAATTTCAGCATCAGTTAATGAGAATGGGACGTTGGGCAGGACTACCTCTAGCTTCTTGTTTTGAGTATCTTTGAAGATGTGCTAGGATAACTGGACCTCGTCTAGGAATTTCGTGATAGCGCGATAGTCAGTGGTAGAGCTTTTGATCATAGATTCACGTTGTTGTGTCATGAAGTCATCCTTCGCTAAGGTGGACAAATCTTTCAGAATTTGCTGGCAATTGTTAACATCATGTAGTAAGATTGGGAGGTCACTACTTTGACTACTGCGTCAGATGCGACATCAGTGGCCTCACGTTGATCTCCCACGGAGGCTAACACTGAGAACTTGTTATGCACAGCCCTAAGGTTTACTTGGCATTTACGATTAAAAGAGGAGGCGGGAACAATTTGCTTTTTGCGGGGTTGTCGAAATTCGAGATGATTGGGATCGAAGTCCATAGGAACAGCTGTTCGTTTGGCGTTGACCTTTGAGAATGAAGCTGAAGGAGGACTAGTGGTTTCCATCGGGATGACTGATGTAGGTGGCGTGGTGAATTCTGCCCAAGATGCCGTAGCTGCCGCTGGAGAAATAGTTGATTGAAGCGTAGGTACTGTGCGAGTATTTCGTACAGTATCGTGGTCAGTGACGGAATAATAATATAATTATGTGTAAATAAGTAAATGCAACTATATATATTTATGAAAGGTATTTTATTTTGAAGTCTTATTTAAAATGTCTTTGTCATTAAATGCTACATGTTCAATTGTAAAACATTAAAAAATAGATATTGGCTTCTTCACATAAATACTTTGAAAACAGTTTTAGCGGTTATAATGTCATCGTTTCGTTTTTGACCATATGTGACTTTAACACAAATATGAATATTAATTTAATCTACAAGCGCTTGTAAAAGCAGGTGTTCATATGAAAAAAACAGGCTCTAGTGAATACAATCCTGCGCTTTGAAGTGAATGACCTTGTGCTTTATTAATGACCATTGCGAAGGTTACTTTTATTTGGAATTGTTTTCTAATCAGTAGGAAAGGCTAGATTTTTACCAACAAGCCTACCGATGTTTGCTAAACTTCTCTTGGTCAGAGCAATGATTTGTAACGTTCAAAATGGATAGATAGACTTCAAGAAAAACGTTTAACTCTAATCAAACTTTACGCAAGATCTTACATGTTGAACAGAAATCGAAATATGCCAAGTAAAGATCGATCACCAAAGTACTTGTTAATTAATATGCAAACCTTACATTTACAGTCTCAGAATCTGCGGGCCGAATATATGCATCCTTCCTCCATTTTATTGGTACTGTGAGTTGACTAAGCCACTTCACATCTGGATTGAAAATCTGTGTATGTGTATTTAACGACGATAAAAGCAATTATTTCTCCTAACATATCCATTACATGTTCCTTCTTTAACATTATATTCACTGCACTATCGCTTCTTGTTTACCAGTTATATTTCTCAAAGTTAGAAATCTTAATTCTTCACCTTGCATTCAGCTCCACCATCGCATACGTTTCCACCATCCACACGTTTGTTACTTATCAGGTTGTAAGTAACCCAACTGGCCACATAAGGAATTCGTGGGCCTGTGATAAATGCAGGTACAAAAGTTCCACAACGGGCCTGCCTGAGATGC
The DNA here is from genome assembly GCA_031002005.1 of Vandiemenella viatica. Classification (NCBI taxonomy): domain Eukaryota; kingdom Metazoa; phylum Arthropoda; class Insecta; order Orthoptera; family Morabidae; genus Vandiemenella; species Vandiemenella viatica. The sequence continues at coordinate 119,127,371 of JARYHS010008075.1, read as the reverse complement.
GAAAAAAAATACAACAAAAAATAATAAAAAAAAACAAATAATTAAAATAAATAAAAAAATAATAATAAAAAAATAAAAATAATAATAAAAAATGCCTGAGATGCAGGGAGAAGAAGTGATCTGCAGTATTAAGCTAGGGTGTCAAGTTGTGGGAGAGAGGATGCAATGCTTTGTCACTGACGACACGTAATGTTATTTGTATTAATAATAGAAAGGCGATAGACGTTATACTGCAGTTATTTTAGTATCATTCACGGATGAATTCGAACTTGAAATAATATTGAATACAACAACTTACAACTTTAACAAGCATTGTGTAACGTTCTGACCTCATTACCTGATTTTAAATTATAATTAATTTTATTATTTTATTTTATTATCATGAAAGGTAGAACTTGCTTGAATACTTTATACGAGAAATCACAAATGTTTTATTTCAATTAATCACATGACATACATAACAAAATTCGTTAAAATTAATTAGTTGTCCTTTTGTGGGCGCCAGGGTATTTTATATAAAATACACAAAATTTAAACAATAAACGAAGTCAACATTTTGACTTCACTTCTGAAAGAGATGTTTGCTCCGGGCTATGAGAGTTCTTATCTGCAGGGTCGTAGCTGGGCAATACTATGAACTTGAAAGTCTAGCTAGCACAGTGTCCTTCATTGGCGATGTATAATTACCGAATGTACATGTCTGCCACCACACATTGGATGACGGTCTTCTCTGCTATCGACCAGTGTAGCACAGTTCCTCAGATGTCGTCCTTTGCCTGAGCTCATCTGCTCAAACAAAATAGCGGGTGTCCGGATCCAGGCAGCAGCAACAGTCCCACTCACGAATAGACAGTCCAGATCACATCGTCCGAACGTGCTGGCCGGCCGGCATAGAATCCTTCACTCGTCCGTCGTGCCACATGCAAAAGAAAACTCTCGCCGATCACCCTGTTTGTCTACCTGGCAAGCACAAATCTCCCCTCCATTAGGCACTCACTATTCTCCCCTCGCTAATTCTAGGAACCGGCCTGCTGGCATTCCTCAGATCTGCCGCTCCACACTTGTACAATGTACACTGCGCCCAAACGCCCACTAAAATATTCCACATTTTAAATAATAAACCTATAGTTTATTAATGTAACTAGCGGTCACAAGACGCGTTCGTTACATATTCCCCCTGGTTCGGCAAATTTAAATAAACTAGTTTTATTTAAATTTTCACAATACGAAATATACAAATTTTCCTTCCTCGTCCATTAATTTACAGTAATTATAAATCTGGTAACCTATTCTAACCTATTCCATCACAAGTTCCACCGACATGAATATTCAACCGAACATATGTCCCTTGGCTACTTTGTACATAGACTTTTCTTACTCCCATCCCTGATTGTGGGTAGATTTGTGCAAGCCTTAAATACATAATATAACCATTTCAAATGTAACCTTATAAGTAACAAATTATTGTAGTGATATAGATTTTCTAGCACAATAACATTTTATATCAAATTGAAAATTTTACTTACACACCATTCTTAATAAATATAGCGCAATACATCATAAGTTGTGATCATCATAGATATTCAACACATAGGATAACACAATCTTAATATATAATGAATGAATAAAACTGGTAGAGAACATATCCTATCTGAATAATAATAATAAAACTTTTAAGCAGTGACGTCATCATCTATGAAGTGCAGGGTTGTCCAAAGCAATGCAAGATTGCTCTAAATATTTTCTTACTATGTCACCACGAAGCAAAGTATTTGTAATGGATTTACGCCACCATCCTTTGAATATATAAAATGACAATTACATCCCCTTTTAACTCCGCTTGTTACAGACCTCGCGTGATTTTTAAATTAACATGATCTCGATCAAGTGTACGCGGATGCCGCTCCAATATACTTCCCGATTTCCCAAGACAACGTTATAAGTACATTTGCTCCATGGCATAAAAGAATTTTGTTCATGGAATGCTGATTCGCGTAATTCCTTATGAACAAAACAAAATAAAATATTATCTACCTAGTACCTTGGAGATCCTTTTCCCTTGGCTACTTGGTGATTTGATATGCCACACAACATCTGTGAAGTTCCAGAAATTTATCTGTAAATGTACCTCAACGTATTGGAATCCTTCTGTCTGCCAGAAATCAACTCCCAACATATTATCTCGGAAAGTTTTTATCCTTTTCCGGCACATATATGCCCATCGTCACTATCAAGAGAAACAAGTTGCACTAAATGATCCTCGCGCGACTGTACCAAAACTTTGTGATCATCAGAATACTCTTTCAAGTTTCGTGAATTATGGGGTTAAAGTCATTGGTTCCATTAGTGAATAAGTAGCCGTTAACTGAGATTATCCTTTTCACCATGCATGGAATATATATATTATAATAAACTTTGCAAAAGCTTCTTATTGGTGTATGATTGTGGACTGGTGCGTAATAATACTCGTTGCCCTACAGTGAAAGTTTGATTATGCTTTGGTCTTGCTATATCCGCATCATTCTCTTCATCCTCCACACCGCCATTTCGCCAGTATGTTAAATTAATAAGGAAAAACTGTGGAGAGTCCTCAGCATCCCCGGCGAAATCTCATTGTTTTAATTGGTCACCCTGCGATGTTTCACGTGCTGCACCAACTCTCAATTAATTTTCACTTTCATTCTGAATGTTATTGCCGGGATCGACGGTTAGAATAGCATTCACCTTGCAGCATATACGCTAAGACTGAATTCTAAGTGTTGACATTAAGTGACAATTATCTTTGGTCAGCGGGCGCTGCCAAAGAGTAATATAAGTAATATTGTCTCTGGTATGAGAGAGGTAATCGCAGTAAGACAAAGGAAAGCAAGGAGTGTGTTAAGTTTACGAGAGGTTGTGTTATTTTTTTTTGGATATATGAGTTTGAATAAATGTCTCATGTTGATGGTGTTCTATGTATGTGTGGTTTTTCTTGGTTTAGCAAATATTAATTTGACTTTAATGCATTACATTAATATGCAACAACTGCCGAATTAAATAAAAAGGAATGATCGGCAGTTTATAACATGGCTTGCCTGGTAAGGTTGGAATAGATTTATATAGCCTTGTTATATTTGGCGACCCTGGACCAGAATTTATGGGTGTACTACTAATGAGAATAGCACCCTAAACGATTGGAATCTTCTGATGACGCAGTGGCAGCGGCGAGTTCCATATTTTCATTATACACAGCGCGGCAAGTAGAGAACATTCTAGTTATAAGTTCTGAGGTGGCAGTAATCATCAGTCATATAAAGAAAAAAGAAAAGAAAAGTAATTAAAAATTGAACATTGAGTGAATGACGTACAGTAAAGAACTTGAAACTGAAGCAGTGATTGTTATTGAGACTGTCTTTCTTCAGTAGTAAATCATTTATTATTTTGATAAGGAGTGAGTAGTGTATAGTAAAGAAGTTAAATATGAAGCAGTGATTTTTGCTGTGGGGATTGGCTCTCCTGAGTAGTAAAACTTTTGTTGTTGCTTGTAATATATGTATTATATATAATAATTGTATGAAATTTGCTAGAATGAGTGCCGAAAAGAGTACAGACCTAAAGAGTATGGACCTTGAATTGATATTAAATGCCATCCGAAGATTTGAAGAGAGCCAAGAAAAAACCAGACAAGGATTTGAACAGAGCCAAGAAAAAACCAGACAAGACATCCGAAGATTTGAAGAGAGCCAAGAAAAAACCAGACAAGACATCCGAAGATTTGAACAGAGCCAAGAAAAAACCAGACAAGACATCGGAATAATTAATGAAAAAATCACGCAAGTTATACAAAGTAGTCAAGAATCTGAGAAAAGGATTACGGATAGTATTAATCAGAATATTAAAAGGACAGAAGAATTGATAGTAAGTGTGTCTGGAAGAAATTTGATGGTGGAAAAGGAGTCAGAAAAAGAACTGAAAACAATGAAGGAAGATACCATTGAAATCAAGAAAGTTATGGAGCAAGATGTCGTTGTTTTAATGGATCACTATATGGAAGAAAAGGAGAAAACTATTGTTGAAACTGTAGAAGTGTCATTAAATAAAAAAATAGAAGAAAGTCAGAAAAATGTGGAAAATAAAATGGAAGAAATTTTTGAAGGCCAAGTACGAAGTTATGTAGAAGCTGTTGAAGAAAAAATTAGTATAGCAGAAGCACGAAAAGAGTCGTTAAAAGAGACATTCGAGGAAGAAGAATTAGCAGATAATGATAGCGAGCTACCGTTAAGTATTAACGAAAGTGAAAAAATTGAAAATGTTCCTAGCATCTATGGAGAAGAGTACGAATGCAGAAGTAGTGAGAATGAATATGAAGAAAATGATGAAAGTGAAATAAGAATGTTTTTTATAAGGAGTTATGACGAAGAAGAAGATGAAAATGTATTGCAGATGGGAACCGAAGAAAAGAATATTGTACCAGGTCCAGGTAGCAATAAAAGAACGAATGTATTTTTCCGGCACGGTAATACAGAAGCCGCTACATATGTTTCTTTTGACAAGAAAGATGAGAAGGGATCGATGGAAGTATTGTTGCAGGACACAATCGATGACGGCCGACACCGAATTACTTCAAATTATTTGAGAAAAGAGTACCCACCTGATATAAGTACAAGAGAAGTAGTTGAATGGTCTCATGAAAAGGAAAACTGGAAAACAAGAAAGAAATTACATGAAGGGCTGGAAGAATATATAAAAGTGGCAGAAAGGAATTGGAAGAGGCGGAAGAAAAAGCTACGGTAGAACTACGTGTATGCAAGAAGCTTATCGGGGGCAAGTATTTCCATCATCAATTCGATTGGGAGATATGTTTTTGGTGAAAATTAGACAAAATTCTTGCGAAATAAATGCAGAGATTAAAAAATTCTTTAAAATATATCACGGACCTTTTAAGATTGTTGTTAAGCCAAATGCGAGCGCCTATTTGCTTGCTTATGCCAAATCTAATAAAATATTAGGATTAAGAAATGTGATCGATTTAAAATTGTATAGAACAAAGGACTGAAAAGATAAAATGTTAAGTAATTGTCAAAGTAATATTGTATTGATCTTAAAACAGAATAGTATCATAAAAGAAACATGAAAAGCAATCCAATGGTTCATAGTAATATGTAATGTTATTGTTAACGCCTTGTTGTGATGAAAAAAGTAGCATGATAAATGTAATGGTTAAGATTGAAATTTGAGCATGTTTAATCTGAACTGAGTGTACGTGTCAGGGCGAACGAACAATAATAGAATTGGACGCTATGCCAGATTTAGTGACAAGCAAAAATTTAAATAGTGAACTGATATAGACTGTAAAAATACTTTGGATTTTGAATCGAAATTATTAGCATAATGTGGAAAAAGTAAGGCCATTGCAAACTAAATTTGAGAAGAACTGTTGGACATTGTATTCAAGGAGAAAATGTTGTCATCCATTGTGTAGTTCAATAACTTCTCGGCAAATTAAAAATTGTGCTAAATTTATTAATCTGCCTCGAAGTGGGGGCAGGTGTAGCATATACGCTAAGACTGAATTCTAAGTGTTGACATTAAGTGACAATTATCTTTGGTCAGCGGGCGCTGCCAAAGAGTAATATAAGTAATATTGTCTCTGGTATGAGAGAGGTAATCGCAGTAAGACAAAGGAAAGCAAGGAGTGTGTTAAGTTTACGAGAGGTTGTGTTATTTTTTTTGGATATATGAGTTTGAATAAATGTCTCATGTTGATGGTGTTCTATGTATGTGTGGTTTTTCTTGGTTTAGCAAATATTAATTTGACTTTAATGCATTACATTAATATGCAACAACTGCCGAATTAAATAAAAGGAATGATCGGCAGTTTATAACATGGCTTGCCTGGTAGGTTGAATAGATTTATATAGCCTTGTTATAACCTCCGGCGAACCCCCGCGTGTTTGCCCGTGACCATCCCGCTGACCATCAGTCTTCCACGGTTTCTTATCGCCAGGTAGGGCTAGCTTCCAATTTTTAACTCCCTTGGGGTTACTACTGTTATTGAAACTTTGCCCGTTATTCTGATTATTTGGCCGGAAGTATCCATGAGAATTAGAGCGATTGTCCTGCACATTTTCCGCGCACTGTTCGCGCCTCGCTCGTTGTCCTATGGCATCTAGATTCCGCACTGTTTCTAATAAATCCGTGATGGTCTTTACATATACAGGCGAGATGTGTTCTTGAACCCTCGGGCTGAAATGTGAGCTTATTACATCAATGAACTCCGCGTCCGGCATCACTGTGTCAAAATAACGACTTTTTACGACTAACCGTTCCACGTACCTTTCCATTGAATCACCAGGCTTAGGCACGTACTTTCCTTGATAAAATCGTATCCTAGCTTGGTTTTGTATTTTTTGCTGACCAGAAAGTATTCAAAAACAACTCCTTAAACTGTGCGTACGACATATCTGGAGTACACGCTACTTGTAACCATGAACGATCTTCTTCAAAAAATGACTGGCTAATGATTAAAAGTTTTGCCGACTCCGGAACAGCTTTAATTTGAAAGTATCTTTCAAGGTCTTCGAGGTAAGCTTTCGGGTTTATCCCCCCCTTGGAACCAAATCTAGGAAGCTTTAACTCGATATTTCCCGAAAAAAGCTGAGCACAACTAGCTTGACCTTGTCCATTGTTGCTAGCAGAGTTATTCCTTTCGGTTATTTTACTTTCCAAATTACGTAATTTTACCTCCGTTTCGGCAGCAAGATTACGCTGTGAGGTCTCTAGATTCTTTTGACTTTCCTCCATTTGTCCAACAGAATTCTTAAGGTTTCCAACTTCGGATCTTATTTTACCTAAATTTTCATCAACACCATCTTTTATTGAATGAGCAAACTCAGAAATCTGACCTAAATGTTCACTGTTTTCTGAGCGTATTTGTTCAATTGAACTTTTATTCGCTTCTACTTTACGGCAAATTTCCCTGTTGGCGGTTTCAAGGGCATTGCAGGAAGACTTTAACTCCGTCTGGACTTTGCTTAAAAGAGTGATCTCAGAGCTAATTTCCTTTTTAAAATCATTTATTTCTCGGCCAATTTCTCCGCGAAAAGTAGCAAATTGCTCTTCAATTCTTTTGTGAGCCATTTCTTGGTTTCTTTCAAGACTCTCGATTTTACTAGACATTTGCACTGAGAGTTCAGACAATTTTTCATTGGATTCTTGAAATTGTGTTGTAAATTGAGCAGATAATTGTGAAAATTTCTCCATTAATAAAGCCGCTATATCGTTCATCTGGTGTTGCTGAGTCTGCAATGCAGGAATCACCGAGACGTTTTTCGCACTCATGTTGGAGGTAGTCTGAAAATTATCCAAATTCTCCTGCCCTAATTCAGCGGGTGATTGAGTGGAATAAACTATTTCTGCAGGATTATTGTCTTCCCCGATATGATGCCTATTTGAATTAGTGGGTGCTGGCTCATGTGATAAATTTGACCCTTCCATGATTTCTTTCGACATGTTAATAATGGTACTGGATCTCAAGCGCATTACTTTAAAACTTCACGCTATTTTCAACAATTACGTTGACACGCCAAGAATGTTCCAACACACAACTACAAGGAAAAGAAATAAGGATTGCAAAACACACCATCAGAAAGACTTTACACTAATCTGCAAATAAAATGCCTCAATAAAATCCGCGATTGCACAATAAAATCAAACCCAAAGAACATTCCACAGCACATTCTATAATTTCAATGAAAAATTACAAGAAGAATTTACTCATCAAATACCTTCGCGGAAAAATGGTTTAAATATGAAAAGATATCGTTACCCTGGACATATGGCTCGAAATCCACACAAATATTTCGACAACTGCTTGCAATTGCCATAAAGAAAGCATCACAACAATTATCAACGCCGTAATACAACAGAATTTGAGTGCGTTTGGACAAAACCCATTGCACATTCCCATGTCACACAAGATAATTATTATTTAACACACGCAATGCACACAAAATAAATGTATATGATCTTATTGCAGAACCAACTTGCATCTAAGATCAACAAGTACAACATGAATTTATACATGCATTAACTACGCAAAGTAATACAAACTACTTTCTATCTACAAAATAAGAAAGTTGCCAAGGACATAGTGCTGTCTTTCGTTCATAGCATAATTAATTTTTGCAATTAATAATCGAAAAGCCCCACTTGGTTCGCCATTGTAACGTTCTGACCTCATTACCTGATTTTAAATTATAATTAATTTTATTATTTTATTTTATTATCATGAAAGGTAGAACTTGCTTGAATACTTTATACGAGAAATCACAAATGGTTTTATTTCAATTAATCACATGACATACATAACAAAATTCGTTAAAATTAATTAGTTGTCCTTTTGTGGGCGCCAGGGTATTTTATATAAAATACACAAAATTTAAACAATAAACGAAGTCAACATTTTGACTTCACTTCTGAAAGAGATGTTTGCTCCGGGCTATGAGAGTTCTTATCTGCAGGGTCGTAGCTGGGCAATACTATGAACTTGAAAGTCTAGCTAGCACAGTGTCCTTCATTGGCGATGTATAATTACCGAATGTACATGTCTGCCACCACACATTGGATGACGGTCTTCTCTGCTATCGACCAGTGTAGCACAGTTCCTCAGATGTCGTCCTTTGCCTGAGCTCATCTGCTCAAACAAAATAGCGGGTGTCCGGATCCAGGCAGCAGCAACAGTCCCACTCACGAATAGACAGTCCAGAAATCACATCGTCCGAACGTGCTGGCCGGCCGGCATAGAATCTCTCTTCACTCGTCCGTCGTGCCACATGCAAAAGAAAACTCTCGCCGATCACCCTGTTTGTCTACCTGGCAAGCACAAATCTCCCCTCCATTAGGCACTCACTATTCTCCCCTCGCTAATTCTAGGAACCGGCCTGCTGGCATTCCTCAGATCTGCCGCTCCACACTTGTACAATGTACACTGCGCCCAAACGCCCAAACGCCCACTAAAATATTCCACATTTTAAATAATAAACCTATAGTTTATTAATGTAACTAGCGGTCACAAGACGCGTTCGTTACAATTGTAATCGTAGGCTTCCGCGACCAGAGTCAATTGAGTCTTGGCTATCCGGGTGGCGCCGCGTCATGTTTCTTAAAACCGACGTTTCGACCCTCATTCTGGGGTCTTCTTCCAGGGCAGAACTGCGTCTTCGGTCAGTGAGCGGTCTCGAATTATAGCGGAGGCCCGCGTCTGTCTAGATGGTTCGATTTGCCCGGCAAATCAAAGGTCGAAGCCATCACGTGGTCCGTTGGCCTGGTGGGGCACGGCACGGTCTGGTGGGAGGTGACACGTGACATGCTCTCTCCGCACCAGAAAGAGCCAGGCGTGTAATTTGAGCCCGTTGTCATCGTTAATATTATTTGGGCGTTTAGCGATTTCTAACGCCTCCTTTACTCTCCTTGGCCACCACTTATCCTCGCGCACTATAAGTGTAGTGTTTTCGAAATCTATTGCATGATTGGTTTCGGATGCATGACGTGCTATGGCGGATTTATCAATGTTATTAGATTTGTATTTTCGAATATGCTCGCGCAGCCTGTCGCTTATAGTGCGCCCTGTCTCTCCTATGTACATACGACCACAGGTGCACGGAATCTCATAGACCCCGGCAACCTGTAGTGGAGGCACCCTGTCTTTAACTTTGACGAGCTGGTTGCTGACTTTGCTGTGCGCTTTGTAGACATGTTTTATGTCAACTTTTTTGAACAGCTTCCCGATTCTGTCAGTAACGCCACGTATGTAGGGTAAAATTACTACTTGGCGTTCCTGAGAGGTGGCTTGATTAGATGTTGAATTAGCGTCTTTCTCTGTCATGGCTGCATGCAAAGCCCGTCTACTACAGTGATTGCGATAGCCGTTGGACTTGAATGTATGTTGCAGCGCCTCCAACTCCGTCGTCAAACTATTTGCGTCACACACTTTTGTCGCTCTTGTATACAAGGTCGTGAGGACGCCTCTTTTTGTCGCTGGGTGGTGGTGCGATGCGGCGTGTAAATATCTGTTTGTATATGTCAGCTTCCGATATACTGAGTGTCCAAGGTTCCCGTCGTCACGTTTCGTTACTAACACGTCTAGGAACGGCAGCTGTCCTCGTTCCTCCGTCTCCATTGTGAATTTAATTTTTGGATGTGCTTTATTTATATAATCCAGGAATTTGTCAAGGGCACTTCGTCCATGGGGCCACACCACAAATGTGTCGTCGACATAGCGTAACCACAGACGCGGTTTGAGGGGCGCGTTATCCAAAATTTCCGTCTCCAGCGCCTCCATAAAGATGTCTGCTGCTATCGGCGAGATCGGTGAGCCCATGGCCGCTCCTTACACTTGGGCGTAAAATTTCCCGTCATACTGGAAGAACGTTGATTTGAGACAAAACTCGGTCAGGTCCGCCCATTCCTGTGAGATGTTAAGGGCCGATAGCTTGTTGCGTATTATTGTCACTGCTTCTTCCACAGGTACGTTGGTGTAGAGCGACACAACATCAAAGCTCACTAGAATGTCAGTTTCTTCGATTTTGAGTGAAGATATGATATCTACGAAGTGTGAGCTGTTTCTGACGGTCGAAGCGATGCCTTCTGACAAGGGTTTTAGTTTATCGGCGACATAGCGGGCTAGTGGATGAGTCGGAGAGTTAATTGCGCTGACGATCGGCCGTAAAGGTATTTCCGGCTTATGTATTTTTGGCAAGCCGTAGAACCGAGGAGTAGCGGTGTTGTTTCTCTTCAGTCTAGCCTTGTTTTCTTGTTCGATTTCTGAAGAGCTATTGACAAGAGATGCCACTTCAGACCTCAGTTTACGTAGAGGGTTCCTGTCTAGCGGGGCGTAGGTCTCGTCTTCTAAAATCGTCACCACCTTATTGTGATAGTCTTCCGATTTCATCAGTACTGTTGCGTTTCCTTTATCTGCAGGAAGTATTACAATGTCGTCTCGCTGGCGTAATCTATTTAATGCTAATTTTTCCTCTCGCGGAAGATTACTGCGAGGGAGTTTGGCTCGACTGAGGATTCGCGCCGTCTCGCGTCGAATTTCGTCTGCTTGTTCCGTGTTTAACTTCCCTACGGCACTCTCTACCCCCGCGACGATGTCCAATGTCGGCAGCTTCGTCGGTGCCGGAGCGAAGTTTAGTCCTTTAGCCAGCACAGCGTTGGTGGCTGCATCTAGTTCTTCCCCAGTTAGGTTTACAACCGTGTTCTTTGTCTCCATCTTTGTTGTTTCTGGGTGTTGTAGATTTTTCAGTTTTTTGAACTTGCGTAAATGTCTTGTCCTTACTTTGTCTTGGATATTGACTATGGATTTTGTTCTGGCTGCGTCGAGCGTCGTCCAATCGGCGTAGGAAAGAAGACTGGTGAATAACGAATTGTTTCATGGTATTCAAGAAAGAAAAATTTAGAAACTATCGAATAATTTTTTAAAGATGTTTTAAAATATTTTTTAAGAAAAAAAATCCGCACTTCTAATTGCCAGTGTAAAAGATTCGATATCTCACTTCTAGATACCAGTGTAAAGGATTAGCCGTAGTTGAAGTGGTCTTACACTTTGTGAGCGTTTTATGATATTATTACATTGAGCAACTATCAAGTGGGCATATTGATATAAAATTATATTGAATTGTCAGGCTGACACCAGGCGAGTTTAGTGAAGCAGATTCGCCAACTGCGTTAATTAGTAGTCAATGAAGTTAACATTATTCTTAGCAATAGATAAACATGTACTTCTTACCTTGGGGACATATTACTCACATCATATGTATTATATCTGAAACAACTGGGTATCCTACTCTAACGACTGATAAATGACTTGGGAACACCAGAAGAATGGATTGAAATGAGAGTATTTATTCTTTAGATACTGAACATAATACATGCGTCCGCATTTCCAACTACGTTATGATTGGAGGAATAACACGCGCAGTAGCTCCCAGATGTACCAATATGCTATTGACAATAATGGAACTAAGTCTCCTTCAGACTTGCGATACTGATTTAAGTATTGCATGATTGGAACCAATGATAACTGTTAAGATTAGGAATACCCAACGCGAACATTATAAAACATTGATGCACGAGACTCAAGGTACAAGTTAACTATGAATTTAGGAATGCGTGATGATACTGGAAATTACAGACAGACGAGCTATATAACAGAATGGAATACTAATACTACAAGAAGACTAGAACAGACTAAGTCTAACTGCCATGCGGCAGTAGACCGACTCGCAACTATTACCTTGCTACATCGTGCCAGTCTCGTTGGCCAACTGAACTGCAGAGAGCGAGAGAAGATGGCGTCTCCCTTTATATACTATCATGTTACTGACGCTAGCCAGGGCATTGCTCCGCGGCATGTGTATGGAATTCGCGACTCAACAACTGAGGCCGCTACGGCTGAGCGCTAAGTGGAGCAGCTCTCTCGAATGTTCACGAATCAATCTTACAACACTTATACTCATACCCATAATAATATTTGGACCTTTAGACAGCCATGACAGAGAAAGACGCTAATTCAACATCTAATCAAGCCACCTCTCAGGAACTCCAAGCAGTCGTTTTACCCTACATAAGTGGCGTTACTGACAGAATCGGGGAGCTGTTCAAAAAAGTTGACATAAAACCTGTCTACAATGCGCACAGCAAAGTCAGCAACCAGCTCGTCAAAGTTAAAGACAGGGTGCCTCCACTACAGGTTGCCGGGGTCTATGAGATTCCGTGCACCTGTGATCGTATGTACATAGGAGAGACAGGGCGCACTATAAGCGACAGGCTGCGCGAGCATATTCGAAAATACAAATCTAATAACATTGATAAATCCGCCATAGCACGTCATGCATCCGAAACCAATCATGCAATAGATTTCGAAAACACTACACTTATAGTGCGCGAGAATAAGTGGTGGCCAAGGAGAGTAAAGGAGGCGTTAGAAATCGCTAAACGCCCAAATAATATTAACGATGACAACGGGCTCAAATTACACGACGCCTGGCTTTCTCTGGTGCGGAGAGAGCATGTCACGTGTCACCCCCCACTAGACCGCGCCGTGCCCCACCAGGCCAACGGACCACGTGATGGCTTGGACCTTTGATTTGCCGGGCAAATCGAACCATCTAGACGGACGCGGGCCTCCGCTATAAATCGAGACCGCTCACTGACCGAAGACGCAGTTCTGCCCTGGAAGAAGACCCCAGAATGAGGGTCGAAACGTCGGTTTTAAGAAACATGACGCGGCGCCACCCGGATAGCCAAGACTCAATTTAACAAGCATTGTCGACAGAACTTGAGAAACAGATGGTCCATGTCAATGATTTTACTTCCTACCACTCATCGGTAGGTCCTACCAGTGGAAGCAATTATAGCGTTACCGTTCCAATGTGTACATTAACTTGGTGAAAATACGTCCTACTATTTATCTCATCATCAGACACGCTTCCAAAACAAGAGTAGGCCAAGTTTTATTTGTACAAGTAACTTATGGATTCATACTCCTGTTTACATATTACGCCGCACCATGATCCTAGCAATCAAAGTAATTTTTTTAAGGCATTCGTCTTTACAGACATTCAGCCAGCATGTGTTCCTTACTCATTTTTTCTCAATTATATTAGTCTTTTCTAGTGTCATTGATGATCACAAGCGAGAGGACAACACAGGACAGACAAAAAACTTAATTAAAACCACCCATGCGCTGGACAGGAGTCAGGGAAGCTCGTACTGAGGCGGCGGTGTTGCAGGTTCGTGGTGTACTACGCGGTGCCGCTGGTGCTGATCTCGGTGTTCTACTCGCTGATGGCCGTCCGCCTGAGGCGCGGACTGCCGGGAGAGGCGCCGCAGAGGCACATCCGCTCACAGCGCCACCGCGCAGCCAGGACGCTGCTCGCCTTCGTCGGCGTCTTCTTCGTCTGCTTCCTGCCCTACCACGTCTTCTCCATGTGGTGAGTTGCGTCACCATACCATATTATGTAACTACAAGTAATAGCACTGAAAAAAAATACAACCGAATGAAACTACAAATACAGGCAACTAAACCATACTTAAACAAAAATAAAAATATAAAATAGATAACTGCTAATGCGATGGGTAATGAGTAGGCTTCTTGAATTTGGTACAAATCGAATTGAACTCAATATAATTTTAACTGCGATATAACTCATATTCCAGAAACAATTTCCCTATTCATCTATTTACTCCTTTCTTATTCTTTTTGTTTTTTTATTTTATATACTGTGAATGTTAAATTCCCCTACCAATCTACTTTTATCATTTACTAATTTTAATTACAATTCCGTTTTTGTCAAATTATGCATCAGTCTGTAATCTATCCTAGCACTGATCGCCAAATGTGAGATTCCAATAATCCTGAGAAATGGTCAACCGACTGTGAACTAGCAACTCCGTTAGTTAATTACGGAGTGTAACTTAAACGAAAACGGCCCAAACATGCAAGCAGGTATTAGATGTTTCCTGGTTAATTACATATGAAATAATTAATTACAGACACGCTTTCAAATATTAATTTCTTTTTGTTTCACATAAAAGCATCTGACTTGAAAGATACTGGTCATATCTAAACAAAAGCTCCAGTGATTACATTCAATACTGCTTCCAAAGACAATACTGCCATACACTGTTTCCCTAAACTGTCCCTCTGAGTCTCTTTCCCTGGCTTTATATAAGCTTCATCGAAAGTTTTAGAACAATAAAAAGGCTTCCAACAGATATTTCTCGAACTTTAACAATACTTAAACAATTGAAAACAAATTAAAAACAATCAGAATCAATACTTAATCATTTACGATGATTACGATATGCTCAGAAATGAAAATTAAAGATACTTTAGCACAAAATTGTCCACATAAACCATTTAAACTGTAGTAAATCGTCCTCTTAACATCGTAGCTCACCTTAATACTTGGAATACAAACAATTAAGCAATTTCTCTAGCATAGTTCTGTCCTCGAAATAGCATTTACATAAATCTTTTCATAAAACAATGTCAATTTATGCAAATTTATAGTGAATTACAAGACAAACATACAAAATCATATTCAGTCAAACTCTAGCTTGTTACAAATGCTTCATACAATACAATTCCCTTTAAATTATAGGTTTTAGGGCTGTTACAACATCTCCCCAGCATTTACTTGATTTTATATAGTGAAAATTGATTGAATACTTCATAAAGTTAGCAGGTTGTATGTACACACTTTATCATTATTCTTGGCAGCCGCTGAAAAATTCTATTATTCTTATCTTGTACAATCCTTCATCAATGTCATCCTAAGAAACAGTAACGCAATACTGGCACGTCAGTACCTTGATAGGGCCTTGAAACAAACGATTAAATTTACGAGTCTCTTGTCCAAAGATGATGACTTACTATGGACTTCAACTAAAACTAAGTCTCCAAATTTATATTCTGTACACTTTCCACCTTCATCATGTTTCATTTTTCTCTTTATTACCTTTTCCTTTAAATTTTTATGAACTAAAGCTATGTTCTCTTCATAGTTAAAACTCTTTCTATTTGGAAAACTAACACATTCTTGTATTAATTTGTCAGCCGGTTTCTTAAACATCAGTTCAATGGATGGTATATCAGTTCTATCACTAGGTATGGAATTAGTCACATTCTCAAAATTTTCTACTTCATAAGCCCACTTACTGTGTTGGCCTATACAATACGTCATATACCAACGTCCTATTTCCCTCATTAGACGCTCTGTGGGATTTCCTGCCGGTTGATAAGCTGAAGTATGTACAAGTTCTATCCCTTCCTGTTTGAGCTTTCCTATCGAAACTTTACCACTAAATTGCGGGTCTTGTCGGAGAGTACCGTCCTAGGTATTCATCAATTACTTTCCTAACCAAAATTTTTGCAGTCTATTTCTTTATTGGGTAAAGTTTAACGAACTTAGAAAAAACATCAAATAAAACGTAAATCTAAACAAACTAAAGTATGTGGAAACGAATCAAGTTGCAAACATGAATATAATTGTTGAGGATACTTATAATTAATAAACACAACATGATTAAATATTAATAATAATTAAAAACAAAAATTGATTTGGTGTTAGTGATAATGGTAAGTCTTCTTAATAGTTCATCCCTATCCCTGACACCCTTAACCATGAAACAAAATTTCCTCATTTCCTTATGCATGAAATCGAGAGCAAGCTTCTTCTCGTGGTAATATTTTCTCTTTCATTCACTACTCCTAATTAGACCGATATCCCTTCGAGCCTCATCATCAGCATAGGCCTTGTACGCTTCCAGGTCTCTTCACTTCCAATGACTCCCAGTCCAGCTGCATTTTATCAGTTACTGACTGGATCCTGGGGTAACAAATCTACCTTCACTCCTTTACAAGCCCTCCAACTCCTGTATTTGATACGCAAAAGGTGGGTCCCAATCTACAACATATTCAACCAATGGTTTGACCAAAGATTTGTAACCCAATTCCATGACTTCTCTGGTACATTTTTTCATAAACCTCTCAAACAAATGATTATGTAATATATTCCATCACCTGTCAAGTTGAGTTTATTATCAAATTTTATGCCAAGACGTTTACACTTTAAGTCTTAAACAAGCAATTCTGTCACCATCTGTCCCCCACCTTTAGTTTTTTATCTGTGCACCTAATAAGCTGATGCTTCTTGGAATTTTTTTTAATTCCATATTGGCCCCATATTTTCAACTTTCTTCGACCTCCTTCAATAATATTCAAGTCTTATGTAACTGCAGACAAGTAAGCCGTAAATATTATCTTTTAAATACTAAAATCGTGTTGTTAGATAGTAGTATCTTATATTATTCTTTCTTGTTTCAAAGCAACTGAAAAATACTTCATTTCTGACTTGATAAATATTGCAATGTTGTTGCAGGCCATGTTTCCACAGTTGCTTAATTAATTAGCAATTGTATGATAACGCCAATGCAACTGTTTAATTTATTTACTGTTGCGTCGTACGCGTTTCACCTCCCATCGACGCATCATCAGCGATGAATCTGTGTTACAGTTTTTATATATAGTTTTATAAACATTTTAATCTTATTATTACGTAATTATGAGCATGGGATATTTTTATAGCTAACAGTTACTTACTATTTACATTTGTTAGTATGATATGCAGCTACGCATCTCCGTTTCCTTTTACAAAGCATGTTTTCCCTGTATCATATTTACACAAGTATGCGTTCTCACAAACCAGCTGGCCCAACAGACGAATGATAAGAACGCATACTTGTGTAAATATGATACAGGCAAAACATGCTTTGTATAAGGAAACGGAGATGCGCAGCTGCATACCATACTAACAAATGTAAATACTAAGTAACTGTTAGCTATAAAAATGTCCCATGCTCATAATTACGTGATAATAAGATTAAAATGTTTATAAAACTGTATATAAAAACTGTAACACAGATTCGGCGCTGATGATGCCTCGATGAGAGGCACAACAATAAATAAATTAAACAGTTGCATTGGCGTTATCATTCAACTGGTGATAAATATTATTTTATTTGTACTATTTCAAATTGTTTGCAATTCGCCACTACTAACACCTTAACATTTTATAATACTTAAATCAGCCTTCTTAATAATTAAAAAACATTCATTACAAATTTTCGCCACTTTTTATGATTAAAGCAATCTTCATTGTGGCTAGTGACCTTCAACTCTTTTTCTTCTCTCTGTACTCCAGAGACATTCAATTCCAACGCTCCGGCTCCAGGCGAACAATAATACAACCCCTCTCTCTAAATGAGATCACTTGCTTCTGTTAAATTAGAATGCTCATACCTGCCAGTTCATATTGACATTGTGTGCATTTTCGGTAAAACCCGTCGATTAGTTTTTGCATGATGCGTGGACAAACAGATATAAACTCCAAGTTGTACGGTTTGGCATGTTATTAGTAAACATTGCTATTACTCTTTTTAATGTAAATATTATGTTCAAAGACAACCTTTGTATAATTTTATTTTATAGTACAGAATAGATAATTGTATTTTCAGTGAAACATAAAATATCTTGTTTGCTATCACCCCAACATGACTGTGAACTATGAATTAAACGAAGAAATATTAACCTGACTGATGTTGCCATTACAACTTCAATTTAAGACTGTTCTCAAAATATAGAATGAATTCCATTTCAAACGAAAAATTCCATAATACTGTCAATTACCACAAACATTGCAGTAACTCTTATTTCATTCCAGAAATTTTACATAACTTAGAAAAATAATCTAACGGTGATAGACTTCTCTGGCTAAAAAACTAAGTTAAGCCCTACCTGACAATAATATCGCACAAATTTTAATTTTGACTAAACCATTACAGAACTTTTCAGTGTCAGTCGTCGTCATAATACCACAGTACTATTGCTTACGACCTCAATTACTTATTTCTGGAACATATTGCATTTATTTTTCTATCGTAAATTTTTATTCAAGAAAGAGATCAGCGACAATAGATTTTGTCACAGATAAACAAACACGAGTAGTACATTCTGGTCAAAGTTTCTTCAACAAATGTATGTTTCCAGTAGGATATTAGTTCAATTTTAATATCTGTTTTTATTTGTATTCTCGCATCCGTGTTCTCTTTTCTGTCCAAGTTTGGTTTCTGGCATGACTACCCAGTTGTGTTTTGTCTGAAGATTTTGCGATCTATGACTTCTGATCTCTTGATATTTGCTTTTCCCAGGTCTTGTCTTACTATTACTATTATTATTTTCTTGCAAGCACGACTCGGCTTTTTAACACATGTTAATAAAAATGAGGTAATGCATGATTTAGATCAGAGTTATTTTCGTTGATGTATTTAAATCGTGTTACTACGCGTTTGAGTTTAAGAATTGAAAATTCTGTGTTTCAAAGAACATCAGAGACTAAATATTCAGAAATCGGAACTAGAAAGAAAAGTTTCCGAAGAGTTCTTTGCAATTAGTTCTTGGTTTTACCCTACACAATATCCTAATTGCTCTTCCGGAGATGTGAAAGCTTTTTTATTTGGTGAAGCGTTTCCGCAAAGAATTATGGTGCAAGTCAAAATCGAACGGATTTAAGAAGATTACATCTGCTTCGTAAGCTCCAGATCTGCTGAAGGAAAACTTTCCTTAGTGCGAAGGTGGCCCTGCCTCATTTCTTTAGAAATAATTTGATATATTCTTTACTTTTTAGTTTCTCGTCTGACTGAAGGGCACAATGATTTGTACTCTTTGTTACACGCTTTATATTAGCTTGACCTGTATGTATCCAAGTAACGGAATCTTGAAATTAAATTTCCACCCACTTCCAGATGTTCAAGTTGTTTGAAACTTTGCACACATATTAAGAACCGGTATTTTCGTAGCAATGTCCTGTTATTTTCATTACTTTGACAGTAACAATAGAAAAATAACGGAATATATCCATTCAATTTTCACCCATTTGCAGATTACCGATTTCGTTGAAATTTTGTACACGTATTAGTAACCGGAGACAATACAATAATTTCATAGCGATGTCCTGATATTCTCATTGCTTTGACAGTAACAACAGAAACTCGTTTGAATGGAACTGAAGATTTTATTTCTATGTTCAGCCGTTTCGTGACTTTCGAATTGTTTGAAAATGCACACCTATAAAGAACCGTTGAAAATACAATAATTTCATAGCTGTGTCTCTCTGTTCTCGTTAGTTTGACAGTAACAATAGCAAAATAATGGAAGCTGCCAATTCAATTTCACCCACTTTCAGATATCTGAATTGTTTGAAATTATGCACACATATTAAGAACCGGTGACAATATAATAATCTCATAGTTACGTGTTGCTTCATGTTACTTCTTCTCCGAGAATATCATCCACATTGACTTACATAACTTTATTATTTCCGTATAACTGTGTTATTGTCACCAGCAAGTAAGGTGCCTTTGGTGGATATATTTCATGCAGAATAAAAACAAATGGATCGTTTTGTATATATCCTAGTTTGAAGATGTATCTCCATTCATTTCAGAATAAAAAAGTAAAACTTCCTCCACTGATAGCTAATATTCACTCCTGAGTATGTCGTGTGATGTAATATATGTTTGTATGATCTGTTTTCTGCTCACAAGTCATCGTATTCTCCACTTTGGGTCATCCATAAATTACGTCACATGAGTTTCGTTATTTTTGGAGCCCCTCCCCCTCCTCTTTGTCACAGGTGGTCACGTTTGTGTGATCCCCCTCCCCTGATGTGACGTCACATATTTTACAATTTTAAATTTTCGAATTAAAACAGCACTTCCACAATTATTTATATTTTTCTATTAAAATATGTTTCCATGATATAAAAAATAAATCATACATTAAAAAAAAACGGACAAAACATAACAAACCAAATGAACGATACAAAATTTAATCATGTTGTTTTCATGGACTTTGAACCCATTTTTTAATATTATTTAGGACTGACATAGCAGTTACTTATTTCTCGATTGGGGTAGTATTAGGAACATTCGATGTGTTAACATCTTCTTCATCCAACCATGCAGCATCGTCATTGTTTTTCAAACAAAGAACTTCCCTGTGACGTTTAGCTGCAATTCTATGAGGACGAATCTTTGTGATAGGAAAAACCTCTTGTTGCCTCTTATGTGATTGCCAGTGTTGGTTAGTGGCTTTATATGATGAAAGAAATAGATCGCAGATGTTTAAATAAGTATTCGGAAGTCATATTTTGTCGAAGCCTCAAAGGCAGTATTGGCTTTCCCCCGTAAGTCAAAAGCAGCCGACGTAAGATAACGTAGGTACTGTACAGCGAGCGAACTCACAAGGTCACCAAGTGCCAAAAAGTGATACAAATTATAAATGTGCCATCACGAAGCTTATGACTATTCCCACCCCCTTGTCACACTTTGTTAAACTTCTCCCTCCCCCTGAACGAGTGACGTAATTTATGGATGGCTCCTTTGTAGTGAAGATAAAACACTGTACTGTTGTTAAACCATCAGTGGGGTAAATATTTCCGTTTGGAATTGTCGTATCTCATATCGGTAGAGACGTACTAACACCACACAAATAATTTGAATATAATTTACGATCTGAATTGAAGCGTTTGCTGGACAAGTCACTACGTCAGTAATAAACATTATCTGAAGTCACTGTAGTGAATTGAGGGTCAGAACTGTTTGGACTGTTTGTAATCGTGAAGACTCATTTTACTTTATTCTCAGGGATAAAATTTTACTGACTGTTAGTTTTATCGTCTATTATGCCAACAAAATTTAAACTTATTTTTTTTTCTCCTGGAAAATACTTGATTTACGAGGAAAATGAAAAAAAAAAGGGAAACGGACGTTCACGTAAGCAACTCGCATCAGAAATAGGGCTATGAAGTGAAAAATTAATTACACTAACAACCTGAACAACGAAAACTTATGAATTAACGATGGAAGAGGATGGCGAAAATCAGACAATTATTGGGTCGATAGAGACAGTGTGGGACTAGCAATACACAGGCAATAAATTAATTTAGAAAGTGAAGATGTGTGTTCAACTCAGTGGTTTGGTGTGTATGTACTTCAGTTGGCAATATTAAGTTTCTTTCGTTCTTTAATTTGACACCACAGTCGACCCAGTCGTCAGTATTTTCTTGCCAGAGAATTCAATGGCCAAGATATTTCACCCCTCGTGGCTGAGCGGAGGTGACGGGCGTATTCGTAACGGCAAGCAATAAATTCCGAGACATACTTCAACTGAGGCTGGCGTCGGTCTGAGAGACTCTCACTGCTTCTCGTAGCAGTTTATGAAGCAAAAAATACGGGGTGGGTCCTGACAGCTGTCACTGGTCCGGAAACGTTTATGGTTTCGCTGGTTGCGAGGGTTGAGTTGTCACTAATCATCATAAAGGGATGACGAAGGCAGTAACTTGCTTCGTAGCATTTGGCTGTAAGTTAAGAATTTTCTTCATTAGGTTCAGGTCCTTTCATTTTCAAGTTTTCATTTACTTAAATTTCTTATTTCATTTTGATTCAGGTGGAGATTAATATACTTTGAAACGTAGTTAATCCGGGTTCAAAATAGGTGCGAGAGCTCTCATAGCAAAAGCATAAGAATTATCATCTTGCATCCCAAACAAGCGGTGCGCATATTGACCATAGTTCTTCCAACTGTCAATCTCTGCTGGAAGTCTTTTTACATTTCTCAGCTTTTACTTAACGTTAGATCACATATCAAACACTACTTGTCTCATTAAAGTATGCAGGAGCTATTCCTTTTTTATTTAATAGCAAGTAGTATTACGGAGATGTAAACAGTCTGAGTATCAACATTAAGAGACGCGGAAATTCGATAGTTCAAATCGGATATAGCCATGTTGTTCGTAGACAGTAGTGGTCGCTGAAAAGTAATCGGTGCGTGAATGGAGGTGCAGTGCGATTTGCCAGGTCTCATGGATACGTTTCAAGATCGGACCACACTAGACCGCACCGATCCCACACCGTCACCGCACCGACACTTTTCTTATTGAAGTGAGTTCAAACGACACCAAATTTCGTCAGTCATTCGGCCGTCATTAGTTTGGTTTCCTTTTGACGGCGCGGGGCATTGTCGGGCAGGTCGATATGATGACGCGTATAGAAATAGTTCGGAAATCCCCGTCCTTTACGACTAAATGTTGTTTTAGCGTTACTGATTGCTTTAGAAAGTGTCCTTTTTTCAGCCTCACTTAGGTTCATCAGATGTTTGTAAAATGTAGTCTTTGCATGTTCGCATTAACAAATCAACGCTTTGCCAGAGGTGAAGGTCGATTTTAAGGTCTGTAAAAATTGCATCCGACGCCCGAATTTTGAACCGGGGACCTTCTATATCCGAACCACACACCGCAAGTATTTGAATCTAGAAGTACTGAAAAATATGTATTCAATAATATAAACGTACATTTGTGTTCTGGGATAGCAAAAATAAATTATAAATAAAAAAGTACGTTTATTTTAATATGTTTAAATATTTAATTTTCATTACATCCAGATTTGTCTCTTGACTCTGATGATTTCGGCGTACGATTGGGGTACTGAAAGTCCCTGGTTCAAATCACTGTCTCGGCTGTAATTTTAAAATTGACATTAACCTATGGCAAAGCTTTAATTTGTTAATGCTAAGATGCTAAGATGCTGCGTGGTTCGAATTTCACGTTAATCTGTATGTATACTTTCAGATTAGGTAACAACGATAGAGGTGCACTGCGCAGCTGATAAGAAACTCTATGACTGGAATTTTTAGATCACGTGAAATTATTATAATTTAACGAATCTTTGTAGTCTGTATTTAAATTAAAATGTATAATAATCTTATTATTTTGTGTTAAAAAAATATTGAGTGAATCGAAAGGAACCTCACCAAAACAAACATGTTAGGTGTGAAGTGAGTGACGCTTGACATTTCATTGTGACTATGTAGAGATAAACGAGAATCTGTCAATCCATTAAAGTGTGAAGATCATTTGTTAAAACTGCGTTGGGTTACTATTTTTGTGCATAAGAGAACAACAGTGAAGTGATAACTGGAGTCAGGTAAAAAAAAGTATTTTGACGCTCTTTATTACTTTCGTAGATTTTAAAGTACGCCTACGCAAAATAAAGTACACTACTCTATAATAAAGTACGGGTGGTAGCTGCCGCTACGATCCCCAATTCATTTTTAACGTAATTTTTAATTCCTTGAAAGAACCAAGTATATACCGAATAGGAACCCGTACATCACACAGACGAACTACGGACATGTGTGGACGCGAGGGGGCGAGCCAACACTCGCCGACTGTCGGTGCGGGCTCTGTGCGATCCAGTGTGGCCCGACCTGTAGATAAACAGATTCGGTCTTCCGCTCCGGGCAGCAAAAAAGGGAGCCGTATTCGGACAGTTATGGTAGAATAAACCTGCAGAACTGTCAAAAAGAGGAAGAAGGTATTCAAAATGTGTGAACTCATGATTGTTGTGGTGAATTATTATAAACTTAACAGTACGGACACAATTACGTTTTTGAAAGAATTTGTTTGCTTTGGAACATTTTTGTATTCGAGTTGGAATATAATTAATTTGACTCAATTCGGTAGGTGTTCATCTGTAAGGTGAAAAATTTAATGTGGCTTTTATTCTTATGTTTCAAACTCAAGAACTTGTGGTATATTCCATATTTGTGGTACATTCCATATTTGTGGCACAAAACTTATTTTGAGAAGGTTAAACAACGCAGGCTACCGACTGTGGCGACCGAATCCATTGAATAGTACAAAGTCCAGATAGTTATCCATTGGTAGATAAATAATTAATGAGAATCATTTAGCAGTTATAAACCAGTCATACGACACGGGTTTCTGTGACTGGACTTTCATTTAGCGATGTATATCAATTAATCATGTAAAGAGTGTGAGTTACACAACCACACTAATTTTGAGTTTATTGTAAGAAGAATAATTTTTTATTAATTAACTATGATTGTATGTAGTAACGTTAGACATTTCTGTTTCAAGGTCAGAGACAAGAAGATCTTTGGTTACGAGTAGGTGTAAAAAATATGGCCTGGGAAGCACGAATAAAAAAGGTGTTCCATAATCTTGGCGGGAGGAACGCAAAATTGTAGTTTAATATTGGAAAAGTATTATTTCACCAATGAACTGCACTCATTGTGAGAATTGAGTTTTTACCGGCGTATGTTCGAAATAAATACTTCATGGGTTTTCTGTCGGATATTTTCTTTAAACTCTCACTGAATTGTAACTTTATATGACAGTTAACCTGATGAAGGCAACGGAGTTAGTTGCCGAAACGTTGTTGTTAATAAATAAAGAGTTTAAAAAATAAAGAAAATATCCGGCAGAAAACCCGTGAAGTATTTATTTGCACTCATTGTGTTTCAAATAGAATAAAGTTTGTAAAATGGATACCAAAAGATAAGTGATAGTAATTGTTATTGTGACAGTATAATAAACTATCTAAGTTGATTTTTGAAATATAGTTGGCTTCAGTTAAAGGGTAATTTACTTTCAGACTTGGTATTAAACCCAGAGATGGATATGGAGGATAAATAAAAATCCTGTAAATTCCCATACTGGAAATAGTAAAAATATAATTGTGTTTATTTATAAGGAGTAAACCTTATAACAGGCATGCGACATACACCAAACCAACTCTCGTTACAAACACAATAATTTAGTTTTGTTAGTTCTTTTAGATTAAAATGTTAACCATTACAAAAACATTTTTCCATTTAAATTTGATCCTTTTTACATTCTTCTCCCAACAAAAGTTTAAAAATTTTTCATGATCAGAATTGTCAAAATAAAATTTCAATATATATATATATATATATATATATATATATATATATATATATATATATATATATATCCCCTCCGGTTATTTCGATCATCATTATGTATTGTAAAACCCTTGGTATTTATATTATGTTTTTAGTCTTTACTACTTATTTGTGACCGAGCGAGGTGGTGTAACGGATAGCGTTCTGGCCTCGCATTCGGGAGGACGGCGGTTCGAATCCCCGTCCGGGCATCCAGATTTGGGTTTTCCATGGTTTCCCCAAATCACTCCAGGTGAATGCCGGGATGCTTCCTTCAAAACGCCATGGCCGAATTCCTTCCCATTCCTTGCCCCCATCCTTTCCCGTCTCTAAAGACCATGTTGTTAAAAAGGGACGTTAAACTGTTTTAAAAAAAAAAAAAAAAAAAAAAAAAAAAAAAAAAAAAAAACTTATTTGTGAATTGCTTTTAGCGTTGTGATGTGGTGGGTTTGTATCATTTCTGTCAAATCCTTGATCCTGAGTTCAGCTTCTATTATTTCGTTCCTTAAGACACTATATCGTTTGCATCTCAGTAGAAAGCAGTATGGCTTCCACGTCATCACAGTGTTGGCGCATCAGATTATCCGCGATCTTCGTGGTGTTCATTTTGTCTCTTTGGAATGCGTGCCCTGTTTTCAGTCTGAATCCTAGCTCCTCGTATTACTCTGATAACTACTGGCCTCAGTTAAATCAGCGTCCCTGTGTTTGAAGGTTCCACTGGAACCCGGAGAGCGAGGAGCAGTACGACCATTGGTGGCACGCGCTGCGCATCGTCGGCTTCTGCCTGTCGTACGCCAACTCGTGCGCCAACCCGGTGGCGCTGTACTGCGTGTCGGGGACGTTCCGCAAGCACTTCGAGCGCCACCTGCTATGCTGGTGCCGGCGGCGTCGCGGCGCCAGGGACGGCGTCGGCACGGAGTCCCGCGCCCTGCGGGGCTCCCGCAAGGGCAGCGTCACGTCCAGCTCGCAGTGCCCCTCCCAGAACCAGTCGCTCGTGCACTTCCTCTCCAGGTACCTCCGCCCAAAACCTCTTCTCTGCTATTGTAAATCTGTAGGAAAGCTGAGTGTGTGCGAGGGATTGAAATGGCATCACTAAAAAATTATCACAACAATTTGGATAACGTTTCCAAAGCTTAGGGTCTAACATAAATCTGAGAAAATGTCTTATGATTCTATGTGAACTATGAATGGAACAAGAAATTATAAACTTTTCAAGATTTAACAAACATATGTCACAGATGACTCTGTATTTGAGATGGGCACTTCTTTGAAGCAATACTGACAAAAGATAACGCTGCTAATCTATGGATTTTGGAATCAAACGTAATATGAATAAGTAAAATTTAATTTACTGTAAACATCTTTCTTCTTAATATTGATATTAAAATCTGATATCATTTTAGTGTTTAATTCCGTGTGAACTTATAAAAATGTCATTTTCTAGTTAAATGGTACGGAAATGACATTTTTGGTTGAAATCGTTGTAATCTAATCAAAGTTAATGAAATAATCCAATACTTCTTCATGGATTAGCATAATACTAATATATAATAATCAAATTTACGTATTGCTATGCATTGTTTTTCACTTAGATTTCATTTCATATATTATATTGCGATAAAATATAAGTGAAAGAAAAAGAAAACTTTCGAACATCAGCATGAAAATCGAATCGAAAGTAATAAATAAAATAAGGGGTGTTTGTTCGATTTCCCACGTTAATACCTGGTACTAGAATAAAAAAAGTTAAAACATTCTAATGAAACCATGTATCGCGCGCACGAAGCAGCTGGTAAATGCTAAAATTACACTAAAACATTATCTGCTTAAGTAATCTTCTTCTGAAAATTATTCTTTATTAACTGAGCAATCACTCATTCGGAAGGTTTTATGACTGTGGTTGAATCACAGACACCTCAATATTGTTTTCATGGCTTCTCTGCAAACAAAATTTGAATTGGTGCTGCTTGGGGCGTATACCAACGGATTGCTTTGATTGTATGTATAAAAACCATTATATAAAATTTGTAACTGAACCGCGCACGCCACCTAGTCTCAGTTGAAGAAGAATTGAATCACCATATCGGTCTGTTACGGTTTCAGCAATTTAAATGCACCATTACTTCCTATGCAGGGTTAATCTCGGACACATTTCGACTATCAGAAGACTTGTGATATACTGCATTAAATTGATATGTGTGTTACGGAAGAACTGAATTAGTGAACTTTTTTTAAGGACACAATGTCACATGGAAACGTAACGTAAACCCTTACTAACGTGTCTTTATATACTCATCGGTCAAACGGTTGGTTTTTGATTGATACGTGCTCACAAATTATTTTCTGGTTTGCACTGTGTATCATGGACGAAATATAATAGTTACTAACCGAAATAAAAAATACCTTACAATTTATGAGCTTACGCATGGAGTGGTTAATAAACTGAAAAAGCTGACTAATATATATATATAAATTCAAGCTCACGAAAAGCAAAGCACAGCACTTCACCACTCACACTCCAAAAATGTAATAGCGTTTCCAGAGACGGGTAAATATTGGCCCACCTAGTCACTATCATATTTTTACGGCAGCTCATCTTTTCAAAAACTATAGTTACTTAAATTGTTAGCCCAAATGAAGGAAATAATGTTACCAATCGTACATAAACAATATATCGAAGCATCCTCTAATTCTGTAAGCTTGTGACAGCCAACAAAAACTTATAATGCGTAAACATGGTCTGCCCATGGACGCCACAGTCACTATACACAGTTCACACTCCACCACCGTAACTTCTTCTGCTCCCTCTGTGCGTGTACTTCCAACCATCTCTCTAGCCTACAGCTAACAACCTACACTGTCTCAAAGAATGTACCTCTTAAATAATTAAAACGTTACATTATGAATATATAATAACTAATTAAACAAATGATTGGTGAGCTGTGAAACTGTTATAAACTCAGCTGATGGAACAATATATTTGAGAAAAATATTACTAATAAGGATAAAAAGTATTTTATACTAAGAAAAAAGCTATCATGGCGTGCAGTTTCGTTAAAATCCGCTGATTTATTTTTGAATGATGCATTCACAATAAAAATAAACATTTATCGTGTTTGTGTCTAATTCATGAAGAAGTTTGTAACTTACCGCGATAGAAAGTATTCCTTATGCTAACTCAGGTCGTAAGCAGTCATTGCGTGCAGTTTCGTTTGAACGCTTCCATTAGTTTTGCTTGAAGTTCGAACAGACAGGCAGACAAAAATTCCACATTTTACGGTTTCGAAACCTCTGTCTTCAGTAATTTACATTGCAGTTTCCCTTTTTGAAATAAATTACAGGTACAGACACAAAGTTTCTACAATTTTATTATATAGTTTACAGTACATTATTTCCAACGGAGTACCCACATAATGCAAATAATTTTCTGATACTCGAAATAAGAGAATGGGTTGTGGAAATTACAAGTAATAGAGGAACGCAAATTTCGAATACTGTTGAGGAGTTTTGCAATCGACAGAGTTGCAGCTGTGCTACCAGATTCTTCTGGAATAAATGTTAATTTAATACATGATGGCAGATTTCTGTAAATCAGTCAATGTATCCTTGGTGTTGTTCAATACAACCTATGATTCATTTCTTTTCTAACAAAATTCTAAAAAGTTGATTACTGATATGAGTACATAAGCTAGATAAGAAATGATTTAATAAACGTCTTAGCGTAAGCCGAAAATTCTCTAGTTATGTATTGCACTAAAGCTGAAATTTCTTTCTATTAAACGGAACTTATACTGCAAACAGATCTCTAATTGATTCCGCAATGAGGATTTTCTTTTCCTTACTTAATTATTGTTTTTAATAATTAATTTCAGTTTATAAATCGTCAAAATTATTTGCACCACGTTTTACATTGTTTTACTGGTCGTACGGTGGCTATCTTGTTATCAAATTACAACTATGAAGAGAAAAAAGCCAATGCACACTTAAGGTCGAACTTGCTTATTGCTACTGGAACGTTGTTGTAAGCATAAAGTGAATATGTTGGGGTTAACAATCTGGAAGCATCTAACCACAGGGGAGGGGGCGGGGGTGGGGTGGGGGTTCAGATTTCCGAAAAACACTTCACCTAATTACTGGACACCCCCAAGTTGTTTTGAATGGCTGAGGACTCCATGGTGCTCAACTTTTTTTTTTGTTCTACTTGAGAGACGTTACAGATAACTTATATCGAGAACACTGTACAACACGCGATATTAGTTTTGGCTTAGAATAATATCTGCACTTCATGGTCTTTGTAATTTTGGATTTAACAGTACGTGATTTCAGCCTCCAGTGAAATACTTATAGAGCGTTAGCGTTTAGTTTTCAATAAAAATTACTCATCATCAAAAATTTAAGACCGATTCCACCTGCAAGGGTCGTTCGGCACATCCAGTTCCAGTGATTATGCTTCTCTTCAAAGCCAGGTTCAGTCTGCTGTGCTTTTCTTAGGCGAATTTGTTGCTACCTGTCCGTGCATTGTATGATTTGTATTCTCTCGTGTGTATGTGTAGTTTAAGAGTCTGTGATAACCGCGTGTAAGACGCAGTCAGGACGACCTGTACGCGGGGTCCGGGGTTTGAATCTGACCCCGTTGTGCCTCCCCCACGCTGCCACACTGGAGGGTTAATAATATTACTTAGTAAAGAAATCATTCTTTTAGTACTAATTGCAACACAAGCAACTATCAGTCTTCCACTTCTTATTAAGGGCTTCCATGATAAGAGTTTCGCCAAGCGGCTTGTCTAATGAGAGCAAAAGAGTAATTAATTATCCTCCAGCAGTATACTACAATCACTCTCACATTTTTAATCACCACTTGGTGGACTGATAGTGCAACTGATTGCTAAATAGATTAACGCTCTGGCCTCGCATTCGAGAGGACGCCGCACGCAGGGGTATTTGACACAAAAAGTCGATCAAAATTATTTCTACACAATTTGAATTTTTGTTTCGCTTCTTTTGTGTATTAGAACTTATAACTGTGAAGTAGGACTAATAATAAAGAACACGTACTGTGTTCATACACTTTATAACATATTTACAGAATACCTAAACAATAATCATACATGTACTGTACACTAAAATATCATTCTGACGAAACATCCCATCCTTCGTCGTCGGAACCTTCACCTTACGGCTCGTTCTCTTCTTGAGTACTCGGGTTCAACTAAAGTAATATTTTAATAGTTTCTAGATTGAATGATTTAGATGTTTTGGGGGTTTTGTGCCTGATGAAGCTCAAATACGGATCCTAAGTTAATGAAAGCCTATTAATGACATGTGTGTTGCACTAAACCCAACTGGAGTGTCTCCCTAAATCGTCGAAAATATTTGTTTCTAGATTCTGCTGTTGCTTCTGACAGATTGCCTATCGGAAAAAGTGCATAATCTATTATAAGTGGCCCCTCAATCAATACTTCTTGTATAAGTGACATTGGATGCAACGAGTACAGTTCAGTGTACAGTACATCTTAAATATTTCGTGGCAGTGGGGAGTATTTTTTTATATATATTTATATATCTATCTTGTGCCCACTATATATCATTCACATAATAGTATAAAACCTGTCAATCAATGTTTTGTTAATACCTATTATCTCTGCGGACATCATTTGCTAAAATCGGTTAAATCATCGAAAGATTTTCTAGGCCGACCCACAGTGGTCAGATTGGATTTTATGGGGATTTCGATACATTGTTTGAACCAATCATGGTATTTCTTTAAAAACACACTCTCAGTTCTCTTGGCAGCCTGCCATTTTCTTTTAATTTCAAATTTAAGCCTTGAAAACTTTTGATCGAACTGTTACGTTTGTTCGACCGTGAATGTCGGTTGATTTAAAATATTTTCCTCGACTAATTCCAACTTTTGCACGAAATCATTTCCTTTCTCGTATTTAATCATATCATAAATAACTTTTCGGTTCATGAGCATGATACCAGAAGAGCCCATAGCAAAGAAAATCTTAGATGAATTAATGTGACGGAAGAAAAGTAAGTTTGTTTCATTGTAAATAATCTAGAATTTTTTCGAATAAATAGACGTTTGGCACTTTTTGGCACCTAATTTCCAATAAAACACCAAGATAGTACAGTAAACTAATACCATACAAGAAATCAGACTCTGGGAAGGTCCGGAAATATAACAAAATCACTCTTTAATACTTTTCGTAATAAAAAAAATCAGTGCAAAATGAGTCAGCTTACAAAAATGTACAGAAATAAAGTTGTGCGATACTTTTGGATGTATGTTACTATTATTTCAGTTCTAGGTACCTGGCTGAACAATATCCATGATTAAAATCACCACTACTCACTTAACATCACTCACAAATTAAATTGGTACAACATATAATTTTCTTGTATTTGCTTGGTAACAGTACGTGGGTCTTGGAATGTGCTCAGAAGATGACTGTTCACAGGGTGGGGAATGAAGCTTATCTAAAAAAATATAGCTGATTGTTATTCTATAGACATTTGCCTCGAGTTAGGTATATACGGGTTCTTGGAATTTGCTAAAAAAAAATTGACTTTTGATCGGCTTTTTGTATCAAATACCCCTGTGTGCGCCGGTTCGAATCTCCGCCCACGCATCCAGTTTTGGGTTTTCCATGGTTTCCCCAAATCACTCCAGGTGAATGCCGGAATGCATCCTTCAAAAAGGCCATGTCCGAATTCCTTCTCGTTCATTGTATCTAGTCCCATCTCGCTCTAATGACCTCGACGTCGACTAGGCGTAAAACCAAAAGTGAAAAAAAAGTTCTACGTGGGGGGTGGGGGGGCGTGGAAGAGGTAAAAAGCCACGTTGGGATTCATGGCGCAAACGGCTGTTCACAGGAGGCCAAAATGGTGCTACGTGGTTTATGGACGAGGAGTTTGTTCGTAGACGATGTGAAGCACAGTGTGACGAAGCTGCATTTATTCTAGATTCGAAGTCATTTAAATGGAACAGGTTTCTAGCTCCTCCAATGTTTTTTTAAGGGCTTTAGGAGCCTTTAACAGGAACCACTAATTATAACCTTTCACACATGTTCGCAAGCCAAATTTCCGCTGAGTAATTATAAGGAAATCCTCTTCTTCGTAGGGGTATATTTACATTTGTTTTGTTTCAGTAAAGTTTTGACTGATTAACGCAACCACAACAACCCAGGATATGTAGAAACCTGGGAAAAGTACTAGTCTCATATAAGATATTTGAAGAATAAAAACACGGTTTGCAAACACGTAATTATATTAATTACAAAGTATTAGATCGCAACTACAAAATTGGCGGTTATATCTTGCTTAGTAGTATTTCTTAATGTAATGGACAACTAAAACAAACTTTATCTAAAAAATATATGTTAATATGATGAATTCTATCTGGCCAAAGAGAACAGCTTGCTCTGTATTGTGGTGAACATTGATGGACTGTGTAATGCAGTCAGACTGGTCGATGTTTTGGATGCACTACTCGCTAGTTAGCGATCTGTCTTCGTCGGTGTCTCCTTAGATGTCTGCTTGGTCGCCGAAGTACAGTTCCTCCGACTTTGAGGGTGCTTGTGCTTCCGAAGCTTAACTGCCTCAAGTGCGACACTAGTGAGACAAGTGCATCGTTCCGGGAAAGTTGGTCGCTTGATTAAGCTTATCAGGCAGAGAGGTCTACAGGCAAATTAAATCGCTTTCTATGGCTAGAAAATGTAATAAAGATATACGGCACGAACATCTTTGTATCTGAATTCACAGAGAATAAACTATTACCAACAGAATGTTGATGTAGAAGAGATGTAAAAAATATCTTATGAATCAAATGTTACGAAAACAGCTAAAAATAAATATAAATTCTATGCAGGTTTAACCTATCATGACATCAGGTCAGTTTATAACTAATTTAATGTCTCAGCACATTCATACACAATTTACACTAATTTTATTTTTAT
Organism: Vandiemenella viatica; assembly: GCA_031002005.1. Taxonomy (NCBI): domain Eukaryota; kingdom Metazoa; phylum Arthropoda; class Insecta; order Orthoptera; family Morabidae; genus Vandiemenella; species Vandiemenella viatica. The sequence continues at coordinate 119,094,038 of JARYHS010008075.1, read as the reverse complement.
TTTTTTATTTTTTTAACTGCTTAACGTCTCTTAACAGCGTGGTCTTTAGAGACGGGAAAGGATGGGGGGCAAGGAATGGGAAGGAATTCGGCCATGGCCTTTTGAAGGAAGAATCCCGGCATTTGCCTGGAGTGATTTGGGAAAACATGGATATCCCAAATCTTGATGCCCGGACGGGGATTCGAACCGCCGTCCTCCTGAACAGGAGGCCAGAACGCTAACCGTTACACCACCACTCTCGGTAATTTACACTAACTTACAATCACTGCATACTACATGTCTTAAAATGATACAAAAAATATGAACAGTGTTGCACTTGGAAGAGATAATTTGTTGTTTATTTTGTTTCAATTAGTAACTTACAGTTATGTGACTCAGTCAACTGATACAAAATGTATGGACAGATTTTTAGAATTTTTTTAATAAGTTAAGCCAACGCAAAAACAACTATCGTTAAAAATATATTTATTTGTAGCAGCCCCTACATTTGTTTAACCTAAGTCCCAGGGAGGTGCGTGGCTTCAAAGTACTATTCGACCATGTCTTTCCGTCGACTAAGTCCTATACTGGCATTGGAGCCTATGCCAGAACCTAAGTTCTGCTTCCTCATGAAGCCTGAAGGCGAGAGTCGAAGTCCTGCTAGTCTAGCTGCCGTGCCCCGCACTGGTCAGCTCCGACCCCACACTCTGGCGGTCGGTCCTACTCTGCTTTCTGTTAGCTCAGCCACCACTATTTATACTCCTAATGATGTCATTAGTTGTGTCCTCTGGACCTTCGAGAACATTCTGTGGCGTATCCTACCATCTTGGTCACGTTGCTTTGCATGTGTTCGGCTACCCTGTCTGAGCCTCCCTCATAACTCCGGAGGATTTCTCCTGGCAGCTTCCGTCTGCCTAACGACTTTGTTTGTGTCCCTGATAACTTTCTCATTAGTTGCTTCATCCACAACTTGCGTTCTGGCGTCGAGTTTCCTAAATCTAATACTTGCATTATATTACAGTTTTATTGGACCTAGCTGCCTTTGCGATTATTTCGCGGCATTCGTGACACATTCGCGACACCTCCCCCCCTAGGGGAAAATTTTGCAATCTCTCTTGAGAGTGCAAAATTTTCTATGCCTATGTCGGCTGTGTGAGCTGCCTTTTTATTTAACTCTTAGTTCATACATTTTAACAAATTTTCTTTTATCTTCGATTTCTTCAGAACCTGTACCTGCAATAGAAACATCTTTCATAACAACTTCTTGTGAAACAACAAAAATATATCATTTCATTATTTTTACCACAATATTTCTGTCACCTTTACAGAACATCTTATTTATAAAGACAATTATATAATGCAATTATTATTTCTTTATTTCCCTAACGTTTGTCTGTCTTTGACCAAAACGTTAGTGGTTTCCTGGGTTCGTATGCTACGTATCTTTCTGGTCGTCGCACACGCTCACTTAGCACTGTATCACTCGGCTCTATTGCATATCTACTTCTTACAGGTTCAAACGTGATTCGCTCACTTTCTTCACTGTTAATTTCAGCTGGATGGTACCTAACTACCCCTGTGTCAGGATATTGATTTACAATATTATTTCTCACACAAATCTTTGTGCAACAGTCATCACCCATAGCCTTACAAAAGAATCGGAAGCAATCTCTACAACATTTACAATATCGACATATACAGCAAATTATTATCATTATTACAATCCCAGTTCCAGCATAACCCCAAATAGGTATATTGTCTAATGAAAGTGAATCAAACACTGTTCTTTGTTGGTATGCGATTTCCTCTTCTAATTCATCCAATTTATGCCCTGCCGCTGTTAAATCATCTAGCTGGCGAACTACTGGTTCGACTGGCAAGTATAGAGGTATTTCTGATATGTTTTTCCTTTCATTATTTACCATGCAGCAATCTATATCTAGGCTTAAGCTCGGAACAATATCATTGATCGATACTTTTGATCTAATGGTATGTTCGGATTGGATTATTATTTGTGCTCCGTAACCCTTACATTTATTTAAAAATTTAAGTTTCCCTGTTCCCTTAATAATTACATCTGCTGGCTTATGGCCATTACACAACACCGTAAGCCCTTCCTCTTTGGGTGCTACAAAAATCCACTCATTTCCTCTAATTTGTGTCCATACACTTTCATTTAGCGTGATATATTTTTGTATGCAATCATCTGGAATCTTAACTACCGGTTGAAGCATTCTAGCTTCGCATACCTCATGGTCGTAAGTGGATAACAGGACAAAAGTTTGCTTACAAATATTATGAGTAGGTTCTATCTTTTTACATATTAATTGATCATCATCTAACTTAATATACTTCCTCTTTGCATCATCCATTAATAGAAACCTCTTTTCTGGTGATATGTAAGTGAATAGTCGCTTATTTTGACTTACTTCGACTGGTAGAGGCCATAACTTATACATGTTATACCTTTCGCTGTCCACAAGCGGAATATTTAAAACATAACTCAGTATATTGCCTGAAATGAAAACATCCAAGTCAATTGCTCGCATTAATTGATACCCCTTGGCTTCGGTCAGTTCTATAGGGAATTGCTTATCCTTTATTTCTTCTTTAATTAAATGTAGGTATCTAACCACTTGTACAGGGTTGATCAAATGCGGTGCCAGAATACCTTTTTGCGCATTTACTATCGCGGTTACGAGTAGATCATACTCTCGCTCCACTTCATTGAATATTGTCATTAATTGTATCAACTGCTCATTCAACGTTATAGATATACCAAGTTGAAGTATCTTTTTGTCTGTACTAGCTTCGTAATTAAATACGTGCTCATTTAATTTCAATATTCCTGCCGTAATTATTCTCTCATTTCTCTCTATCGAATCAACCGTGTGGTTGAAACTAACTAATGTTGCCCTTACAATAGTAACTTGCTCTTTTGATAATTTTAATAATTGTTTCTGTTCCTGTTCTAACGAATTAATCTTCGATTTAAAGTAAGTTGCGTCATCTTCATCTAGCGTTCCAAACAAGACCTTACTGAGTTCACCCACAAAATTTAGTACTCCTCTCCTTGTTCTGTTCAGTTCATGTCTTGCTAGCTGTCCAATTAGGCTTTGAGAGACTTCTATTTTACTTACATGATAGTCTACTGCTCGCTTCATGTTTGTACATCCCGCTACACTTGTATTTATTTGCTTAAGCCTTTGTTGACAATAATCTACTGCTTTCAATGCCGCGTCTCGAGTTGCTTCGAATTTATTCCTTAAATCTTCTATGTTAAAATAACTTACTATCTTCCATGTAACTGTATACAGATTTACGGTTCCTTTATGATCATAATATAGTCCTGGCGATGACTGGAATTTTGTTAATTGCAGATCTTGTTGTTGCATCGTCGATGTAGCGCCTACCATCATCATGGCCATAATTACTCTCCAGGTTGCTGCCATTATCCCTGTAATTTCAAAAGAATTCTTTTAATCTGTTGGCATGCACCTTTGTAAATTTATTTTTCTTTAATTGTATTACAACATTCGGTCCCTTGGTTTCAATTACCGTATACGGACCTCTCCATTGGCTGTCTAATTTCTTTGAGCGACCCCTTCTCACACTTTCGTCAAATAACAGGACTTTATCTCCCGGTTTGAATACTACTGGATTTTGTGTTTTATCGTAATTCTCTTTGCTTTTCTCTTTTGCTTGCGCCGTTGCTTCTCGTGCACATTGGTGCATGGCTCTCAATCTTTCCCTTAATTCTATTACATAATCATCATAGTTATACATCACATCATCCGGTTTCTTTTGCAGTGCCCCTGGTACGTTACAGATTCTTCCGAAAAACAACTCGTGAGGCGTATACCCTGTAGTACTGTGTGGTGTTGTGTTGAAGACAAACACCGCATATGGGATCCAGGTATCCCAATCTGTTTGACCTCTATTTACATAATGTCGTAACATTTCTGTCAAGGTGCGGTGCGTTCTTTCTAATGCACCGTTAGCCTGCGGGTGGTAACTTGTTGTGTGGATTTTTTCTATCCGCAATAATCTACATTTTTTCTTCCTGAGTAAGATTTTCCCCATTATTGCCACTTGGTGGTACTGTTTGTTTTGCTGTATTCTCATTAACAGCTGTTTCAGTACTCTTTTCTTCTTCCTCCTTATCGGCTATCTCGCTACCAGTTTCTCTAATATTTCGAATTCTCGAAAGAGCGTCCGCAGCTTGATTCATTTTTCCGCTCTTATAAACGATTTCATAATCGTATTCTTCTAGTTTAAGACGGAACTTCATTAATCTCGATGACGGATCTGAAATACTATTAATCCACGTCAACGGTTTATGGTCCGTACATACTGTAAATTTCCTTCCGAACAAATAAGGTCGAAATTGCTTAATCGCCCAACAAATAGCTAACATTTCCCTCTCTATTGTACTATAATTCCTTTCTGCTTTATTCAAAGTCCTGGACGCGTAGGCTACAGGCAAATCCTTGCCGATTTTCCCTTGGCTTAACACCGCTCCAATCGCATCTTGACTTGCGTCCGTAGTAACTATGAAATTTTTCTTGAAGTCAGGATACTGTAAAATGGGAGGATTCACCAATTTTTCCTTCAATTGCTGAAATGCCTCTTCCTGTTTTTCTCCCCATGTATATGTAACTCCCTTTTGTAACAGTTCATACAAGGGCTTGGCAATTTTACTATAATTGCTTATAAATCTTCTATAGTATCCACTCAGACCTAAGAACGCCTTTAATTGTGTTGTATTGCTTGGTTGTGGGTACTGTTGTACGGCTTCTACCTTTTTCGGATCGGGCTTTAATCCCTCCTCGGTGAGTACGTGTCCTAAAAATGTAACTTCCTTGCGCAAAAACTCACATTTGTCCACTTGCAATTTGAGGTTATACTTCCGTAGTCTTTCGAAAACATCCTCTAACCTCGCATTATGCTCCTCTAATGATGACCCAAACACAATTACGTCATCTAAGTAGATGAACACTTTCTCACCCTGTAATCCTACCAGTACGGAATTCATTAGTTTTTGGAAGGTATTTGGTGCCGTTTTTAATCCCATAGGCATTCTTTTAAATTCATAGTGTCCATAGGGGGTGCTGAAAGCCATTTTCTCCTGGTCCTGTTCATCTATCAGTACCTGATAGTACCCTTTTGCTAAATCTAACGTTGAGAAATACTTTGCTTTACCAAGCCCATCTAGTATTTCATCAATCCTTGGTAATGGGAACACGTTATTTACTGTCAGATCATTTAACTTCCTGTAGTCTATCACTACGCGCCATTTCTGCTTCCCACTTGCATCCATTTTCTTTGGAATTATTAGTACCGGTGAATTCCATGCACTATCACTAGGTATCACTATGTCATCTTGTAGCAATTTTTCTATTTCGCCTTGCAGGATTTCTTTTTGAGCTTCCGGTATTCTGTACGATCTCAGACGAACTATCTTTCCCTTTGCCTCAGGGAGGAGTTTAATTTCATGTTTAATAGCCTTTGTGTAACCTAATGTATCTCCCGGCAAATGAAAGACATCATTATATGCTGCGCATAGTTCTAATAGAGCCTCCTGCTCTTCCTTATTTAAATGGTCTAATCGGAGGTTTTCCTTTAACTTGGTTAGTCGCGATTTATTCTCTGATCGCTCCTTCCTAATATGCCTTACGCGCATTTCCTTGGACTCGGGCAGTTTTTCTGCTGTTATTAGGGGATTCTTTAACTTAACTTCTTTTTCCGTGGCATTTAACATACTCGTTATGCACATTCCATTTCTTACGGACACTAAAGCTTCGGGCATATATAAACCTGGTTGCAACTCCTGTTTCGGGATGATCGCCTCAGATACATCCCTCAGAGCAATTCGCACCTTCACGATCTTCTCTTCGCGTGGGCCTATTATTATCTCAGGGCTTCGAGCCTTCCCGGCTTCCACTCTACACTTAGTTTCTTCCTTCGCGAACCTAGTCGCCTTCGGTTTCGTGGCTTTAACCACCTCTGCATAAGCGCGTTTCCTCGCCTTCTTATGCCACGCAGTTTCTACTGCTAACGAATCGGATTCTTCCGTCTTCGTTACATTATTGCGCCCCCTCACAGGGCCTACCATCTTCGAGTCAGCACCTACTGCTCTCGAAAACCGTTCGTCGCGTCTCACAATTCCGTTAGTGAGCGGACAATCTCGCCTTTTCACGGGGCCTACCGTCTTCGAGGTAACACCTAGTGCCCTCGGGAATTTTTCGTCGCGTCTCACAATTCCGTTAGTGAGCGGACAATCTCGCCTTTTCACGGGGCCTACCGTCTTCGAGGTAACACCTAGTGCCCTCGGGAATTTTTCGTCGCGTCTCACAATTCCGTTAGTGAGCGGACAATCTCGCCTTTTCACGGGGCCTACCGTCTTCGAGGCAACACCCAGTGCCCTCGGGAAAATTCCGTCTCGACCCACAGGTCCGTTAGCGGGTGGACATATTTCTTTCAGTGTCGTAATCTTCATGACGCCTTTCTTGTCACGTCGCACAGCTCCATTAGCGGACGGACAAATTTCACCTGATGTCGTAATCCCTACGACCTTCCTACTGTCACGTCGCACAGTTCCATTAGTGGACGGACAAATTTCACCTGATGTCGTAATCCCTACGACCTTCCTACTGTCACGTCGCACAGTTCCATTAGTGGACGGACAAACTTCACCTGATGTCGTAATCCCTACGACCTTCCTACTGTCACGTCGCACAGTTCCATTAGTGGACGGACAAACACTATTAGGTGTCGCAATCCTTGCAAATCCTACACTCTTGTGGGTTGGTGAGGCAATCCAACGGCCACAAGCTTCATTACAACGCATTCCACGTTGCGTTAGATATGGCCCTTCTTGCGCTGTTTGCAACCTAATTCGCCTCCCGCGAATTTCAATAGTCTTGTTCCCATAATCTATCACGGCCTTGTTTCTTGCTAGGAAGTCCCTTCCCAACAGGCCCTCAAATGGCAAATCTATGTTTGCATCAATTACATGAAACTTCTGCTTTAGCGTCAAATCCTTCGCAGCTTGTAATTCTATTACCACAGAAGCTTTGGTTTGTACAACATTGTTACTAATACCCTTAATTTTAACTTTTTCTTTACTATTACTTTTCACTGCCCTTGGGATGCTGTCCCTTTTTATTAAGCTCAATTGTGCCCCACTGTCCACCAAGAACTTCACCCGATTACACTTTGCTCCATCACATTGCATCACTACAAATTCATTCTTATTTGTGCAGTCTACTTTATATACTTTTTGGGGCCTGGCGCAATGTGACTGCCTCATTACGCCACTTAACAGTTTACCGGTCTATTATCCCTTTTTCTCACTACCCAGGTATTTTCACGGCACTCTCGAGCATAGTGCCCTTTTTTGTTACACCTTAGACACGTAATTTCCTTTACGTATGGCACCTTTTTCTTGAGGGGTGTATCCTGCACTGTTTCTTCCGTGTTTCTTCTGGCTTCTCGCCGCGTTCCCGCCATCCTAACACTGTTTTCTTTCTCTAGTTTCCTCACCTTAGCGAGTAGGGCATTAATCGCCTGTTTATCCAAATCGTCCTCCTTTTCAATTACCCTTATGCGTCTTCGCGCATGACAATTCTTCGTTACATGACCGGATTTTCCGCAGTTAGAGCAAGTACCTTCCCTGTTTTTCTCTGCTCTCGGGGCCCTGAATGGATATCGCGATATCGGCTTCTCCTTCGCCGATGCTATCGCGCTCTCTTCGGTAGATGCAATTTCAACTGCCTCTGATAGGGTTATGGTTTCTCCCCTAGCTCTTACAATTGTTTTTATTCGGTCATCATGCAACCCCTGGATGAAGACCGCCCTTCCTAACTTTAACACAAGAGCTATACTACCTGCTAGGTCGGTTTCTGCCATGACATCTTTTATCGCCTCCCTGAACTTGTGTTGGAGGGCATCAATGCGTGAGCCCCATTGTGCGATACTTTCCCACGATTCCTGCCTGCTGGCAAACATTTCACATGCATAGAAGTCTAGCGTTCGCTTACACCCATAGTTTTCAACTAAAATCGCGCGAACTGCCGGCCAAGTGGTGGTCAAATCGCGGACGAGCAATTTACTACGGGCCGTACCGACTATACGAGCCTTGATAAATTTTAACAATATTTCGCGCTGTTCTGGCTCTATCAGCTCGTAAGCACTATCGCAATTATCCAAAAACTCATTAAGTTGCGACTTATCACCATCGAAGGAATGAGGAATTAATTTAATCACTTCATTCAAACTGAGATAGTGCCTAGGTGATGACTGCGCATCCTGGCTACCTGACACAGCTTCGTTAGGCATGCTGCTTTTTGCGCTCTCACCTGCTGAAAGTAACTATTGCGTGAGGACGGTGTGTGGCGCCCTCCTGGCTGCCTCTGCCGGCTGCTACTGTGACCCGTTGGCGGCTGACTGCTGGCTGCTACGACTGGCGGATGCGGCTGACGGTTGCGGCTGACGGATGCGGCTGACGGTTGCGGCTGACGGATGCGGCTGACGGATGCGGCTGATGCTGCGGCTGTCCTTGCTGTCGAGTGGCCCCTCTCGTACTCGACCAATGGATCCTCTTCTTTTCTTCTCTTGGCCTACCTACTGCGCCACCTCCCTTGTTCTCTAAGCCGTCAGTCTGGCTATGACCTCGGGCTGAGTTCTACCAGAAATTTCTGAACACCTATTCCTCAAGTCTGTGGCCTTATACTGCCGTTATACTGACCTTTGGCCACCCTGGCTAACTTTTGGTCAAGCAGTATCTAACTGGGCTATCTCTGGCCAAACCCCACACTTGACACCAAATTTTTATGCCCATATGTTGCGTCCTGGTTGGCTTTTACTTCCGCGAGCGGTTCGGAAGATGAGAGATTGATATTAGAATCAATTGCAACATGGGTATTCACTTCAGACTAGGGAACTCGGAGTGGAATAACTGGTAGAAATAAACACACACAAGAATTACAATAGACAAGTTTGCAGCTCACGAAGACCGACTTACATCTGTAAACCTAAGTTCCGTCGGTAAAGCTTGCTAAGAAATCAAAGTCTAAGGCTAAGGTAGGTGCGAGTTCTGAATTCTAAGTTCAGCCCCTACATTTGTTTAACCTAAGTCCCAGGGAGGTGCGTGGCTTCAAAGTACTATTCGACCATGTCTTTCCGTCGACTAAGTCCTATACTGGCATTGGAGCCTATGCCAGAACCTAAGTTCTGCTTCCTCATGAAGCCTGAAGGCGAGAGTCGAAGTCCTGCTAGTCTAGCTGCCGTGCCCCGCACTGGTCAGCTCCGACCCCACACTCTGGCGGTCGGTCCTACTCTGCTTTCTGTTAGCTCAGCCACCACTATTTATACTCCTAATGATGTCATTAGTTGTGTCCTCTGGACCTTCGAGAACATTCTGTGGCGTATCCTACCATCTTGGTCACGTTGCTTTGCATGTGTTCGGCTACCCTGTCTGAGCCTCCCTCATAACTCCGGAGGATTTCTCCTGGCAGCTTCCGTCTGCCTAACGACTTTGTTTGTGTCCCTGATAACTTTCTCATTAGTTGCTTCATCCACAACTTGCGTTCTGGCGTCGAGTTTCCTAAATCTAATACTTGCATTATATTACAGTTTTATTGGACCTAGCTGCCTTTGCGATTATTTCGCGGCATTCGTGACACATTCGCGACAGCAGTATACTTAATCTTATATCTTTAAACAAGAAATTCATGTATAGAAATATGTTTATGGTACATTTGGTATCTCTGAGACGGCTCTAACGATCTGGGTGAAAATTTCATATTTAGGTAACGTTTTGCTTTTCAAATTTATCTAAAGAGGTGTCTTTCCTGCAAAAACACAGAAAAGAGCAATTCTTGTATTTGGTATCTCGGAGACAGCTCTAAGGCCATATCGTAGAAGTTTCAGGTACCAGTAAGCCTACTGATGTTTGTTAAGTTTCTCTTTGGTTATAACAAGGAACGCTTATATCTTTAAGCGAATAATTCTAGTATACTAGCTGACCCGGTCGAGTATTTCGCACAGTATCGTGGTCAGTCACCGAATGGTAATATAATAATGTGGAAATAAATAAAGTATATTTATTAATGAAAGGTAATTTGTTTTGAAGATTAGTAATAAATACAAATTTTATTGTAAAAAGTCGTTATCATTAAATACTACATGTTTAATTATAAAAATTTAAATGGTAGATATTTAAAATATACGTATTGACTTTGTCACATGTCAAACGTCTTTGCTAAATTTCTTTGAAAATATTAGTAGTTATAATGTGATCATCATTTACTTTTTGACCGCATGTGTCTACGATACAAATATTACTAAATCTTCTAACTCGTGCAAAATCCACGTTGTAGTGAGGGGTTGTAGTGTTGTTGGGTGGGAGGAAATTGTGAAAATCTTTTTACTTCTCTTTTTTCATTCAAAGAAAACCCTAGGATGTTAATTTTTTGAGTACTCACACTGGCGTACAGGTGAGGCTTATTTATTTTTAACAGTAACACATTCAATTATTAAAAGAGAACTAAGCAAAGCATCGTCTTACAATTTCCAACATATTAATAAACAAACAAAGCATTAAAACACCACCACATTTTTAATTGATCTTGAAGCAAATTCCCAACATTAACAGGCAAACAAGAAAGCTTCGCACTTGGTTTTAAATGGAAGTTCCCTTTATAACAATCGGAAAACATAAATCAAATACAATATTAACATGAACTGCACCCGATTTCAAATGCCGGGCGCCAGGATAATTTAAATTATCTACAAAGTGATTATGGGAAAGCTCCTGAAAAACTGTCCCAGCTAGCTCAATATTTGGGGGAGCGAGAACTCCTAATCATTCAAAGGTCGTTACAGGGTGTACCCAATGACTGAATGAAAGTACCACACTGCACTGTAGAATGATTATTGTGACGCTAATGTTTCCCTCGACGGCGGAATTATTATAGTCCCTTGGCTATAGCGGACAGTGCACCACGTCCTTCAGTCAGCGTACTGAATGAGTGCACAGCGATCTTACTGTACAGGACGCTCGTATCGACCCTAGGGTTCGATGCCAAGGCAGGGTGATCTCCGACCACGGAAGATCCGCTTCTTCCAGTCTGAAGACGTGGCGTCGAGTGCTCTCCCGCGTCCGCAGGAAAAGCTCCTCCCGTCGCTCGTGGTTCACATCGAGAAAAAATTTACTGGCATTACAAAATGCAGAGGATAGTTTGCCGTTGATTGGTTCTGCTATTTTTTGCTCCTCCTACCGGCTGTGACGATAGGCAAACCTTATCTTTGGGAGATTCGTACGAACTCGACCAGACTCGGTCCTGCTCTCCAAACGTGACCGCCAAAGTTCTCGCTCGGGGACCGGGGTTGCGAACTTGCGTTCACCCCGCTGGGTATTTTCCCAGAGCTAGAGGATCATACACTTGACCAAATCCGTTAGAAAGGGGTAGCTGCCTCTCCATTGTTCATGGCAGCCGCAGGCCTGGCACGTTAAGTGGCTGCTACCTGCCTTTGGGGGGTCCCCCGGACAATGGCTGGCAAAACCTTCCCAGAGTTATTCCTGTGATTATTATTTTTGTATGTTAAATATAAAAATGTACTGATGAGCCATATTTGGTCATTCTGTTACAACGTACAGGTGTCCATACGAAAAAACTTGTTCTGGTAAATACAAAATAAAGAATTCCATGACCGTTACAGTTAATTCTGAATAAATAATAAAAAACAATAATTAGACTTCCCACCACATAGGATAAAGGAGGTACAACGGTACCAGGACCAAGTCCTGGTATAACGTAATGACCCTCGCAAGCAATTTTAGGCGCTTTCCGCGCTATCGCCAAGGCGAATACAGGGGCTGTACCCAATTTCCGACTCATAAACTATACATTTAACAAACAAAAATACACTTATGAAACATAGTACATAGTTTCACATTTCGCAGACTGATGGCAACACAATTTTCCTGCAATAGTGTAAATGCTCCAGATCTGACAACTTCAGTTCTATCGTGGGTAGGGTACCTGTCCTCCTACTTTTCACAGTTATACACGGGACGCCTGTCCACAGGTGTCGATGTCTCTTATGTCGATAGGGCCAATACGAGAGGGAAGAAGAAAAAAAAAACTTTATGCCATGTTAAAGACCTAGTTTTTCTTATCTGATGTGCATTTCGCCCAATGTGTAGCCAGTTAACCTAACCCTCGTATGTCAGTGGTAAAAGGGGATTTTCAGATTTACAGTTTAACATAGATTATTCAGATGAATACTAACACTGTTCTCTATGATAAAATGACAAATCGGTGGTCAGGCGTAAGTGGGTATGTGAAGACTGTTACCTCACTACAAAACTTTCAGAGGAAATTTTACTCGAATAGTTTCTCTTAGCCATTACAGGGTGAGTAATGTTCGTAAGATTTGATGTTTGTAATGGCGCGAGTGAGTCTGCACACCTTCCGGTCTCCTCTTCCGAAGGATATGATGTGGGCCGTTGGTTTTAATATCCCCATATGACGAACGAATCACCACCTTCTGAGTAGTATGTTGTAACAGCCCTAATACCTGAATTTTGAATAGCATTGTACTGTATGAAGTGTTTGTAGTGAGCTAAAGTTTGCTTGAAAGTGATTTGATATGTTTGTTTTGTAATTTCTTGTAAATAAGTGTATATAGACTTTGTTTTAGGTAAGAAAATTATTTAAAGTCCATTTAATATGTTTAAGAACCGAATGATGCAAGAGAATTTCTTAAATGTTTGTAATTCTATGTATTAATGTAAGTTACGGTGTCTACAGGACAATTTTCTACCGTTTGAAAGGATGTCTGTAAATAATTTTCTATTTAAGTATCTATAATTACCATTTCTGATCATTTTGTAATGTTTTTAATTAATTTTGTATTAATTCCGATTGTTTTTAATATGTTAGATTGTTTGAGTGATTGTTGAAATATCGGGCGGATGCCTTTGAAGAATTCTCGTAATTTCGATAAAGACTATATAAACAGATCGCCTGGACAGAGAAATTCATTCAGTTAGTAAGTCAGATTAGTTGACAGTATTCAGTGTTACAGAGAGTTTCAATCATTCAGTTGAGTTCACAGAGATTATCTTTGCGATTATTCAGAAGTGCATATCTGTATTGTATATATGCTTGTGAATATCGCTGACTGGTTTGGATCAAAATAAACGAACATCAACATAACATTTTTTTTTGTGGATTTTTTAAATTAATTAATCAGTAATTAAACCACCGAAGAACCTTAATAATGTCCTGACTATATACAAAATGAAGAAAGATTTCAGATTTTATCCAGGAGTGTAGTATACAGTCTGATGACTAGAAATTGTGCTCCACGACCACTTGTGCCCCTTTTAAAGACCGCAATGTTGGAAATTTATTTACTCCCGGAGCTCAAACCATTTATCATGTCTAATGCCACACGTCATAATAGGGTCTTAGGTGCCATAAGGAGGATACTTTGTGATAATGATAATTTACTCACTTCCTCAGAGTAGACGGAAGTAACACAAAGGTTAAAAGTGCGGAATTAAAGTCCGTTAGAATGGCGTGATAAAACTAATTCCTTTGAAAACATAAAAAATCATTCATTTTTATGTGTCATTTTTATTTATAAAAGGATAACTATGCAGATCCTAAAAATAGAAACTTACCGTGAATAAAGTCGGAAGTTAATAGATACAAATAGATTATACATACTAGCTAAATAAAAACCAAAATTTTGCAATCGTGCAGGGGAAGATGAAGTTAAATAAACAGTAGGAAAGGAATAGAAGTATTGATAGAGAAGTGAGAGGCCAAAGAAGGAAGAAACCCGAAGAAGGTTTTTGCGTCGTCAAACACATCCTCGAACTTGGAGCGACATCAAATATTGAGCTTCAAGTGCCGAGTAAAAGCAGTTTCTCCGAGCTAGCAGTTAGGAAATATTTCAAGTGTGCTGCACTGTGGGGAACACACATGTTCCTACGGATTACTACGAAGCAGTATGTTCGTTTGATTTTGTGATAAATATAACATTTCCTTAAAAATCAAGGCAGTAATTACTATTCCTGGTAACGAGTGGTATTTGTATGTCTTTATAATTGCAGTTTTTAATGTCAGGGGTCTCAAAATATCGTAACGTAATTATAAAGTTAATTAATAAATCCAATAATTTCTGGATGCAATTTTACAAGCTGCTTGCAGTAAAATCGTGAGCCTTGCAGAATTTCATTGCAATTTATTATTTTTTAATGCCGAAGATAAAAAAAAAAATACCGAAGAAAATATAATTTCACTGGCACACAAATGCAAAAACACTATCTGAACAAATTGTTTCAGTCACTTCTTCAAAAACTCATATCAATAACAGTTATATCGTCACACTGCGATAAACCGATCCCAATACTCTCATTAATCACGTAAATACTACTTCTTTATATATGTGTTGTATACTGTCAATGCGTCTATTCGTATATCCGAATGTTGTGTCCATAAAACTCTGTACCTCAGTTCATATAATTACTCCACCTTTTCAGCGTTCTGTCTAAAGAAAAGAAACAGTGCGTCTCATCATTATCACCCTTATCCGTCGCTTTCTTTCTTTTTGTCTCGCAGATAAACTAAATTTTATTTTTCACAGTACATCTTAACACTACACCAGCTTATGATGAGAATAATACATTTGTGAAAAGTTTACCGGAACCACTGAAAAGATTAATGATCAAAACGTAGAATTATAACTTTTTCTAACGGTTATTGATATCATAAATGTCATGTACTTTACATCATACAAGTAAAACAGGAACAAAGTTAAACCTCAAGCCCAATATACATTGAATAACCCGTTCCTGAAACCCTGTTCTACTTTAAGACTCTCTTCGTAAGTCAGCATCAAATATTTGCATTGCCTTTATAGTTGTTTAGTAATAATTACGAACAGGGGCGTAGCTACTATGGGGCTAGGTGGTGCAGTTCACCGGGGCCCCTACGCTCAGGGGGCCCCCAAGCATTCCTCTGTGGGCCCCAAAGCGCACCTCTGGGGTTGAGCACGAGCCTTCATAGCTCTATAGTCGTCTAAGGAGGCCCCTGAGACACAGGAAGCCCCTCACTGCTCAGGGGGGGCCCAACCACTGCTCAGGGGCCCCTAAGCACAACTCAAGAAGGGCCCCCACCCTCAGCTCAGGGGGCCCCTAACAGCGACACAAAACAGAAAAAAGGTCGCCCAAAATAATTTTTTTGCACCGGGGCCCTTGTTGACCTAGCTACGCCACTGATTACGACGCTTGATGATAACCAATTCAAGCTAAGTAATAGGTGTAGTCATAAAAGCATCCTGAACCTTCTATACTACATCACACCAAATTATCAGAAAAAGTCGGTAATAAAAAAATGCACTAAAATTAAACAGTAATTCCATTAAAATTCTATTAGCTCTACTGATTCAAAGATCTGTGAACGTATCATCCTGATTAACATTTAAAATCCTATACAGGTTTTAGCGACGTAATTCTTAAACTACGTTTGAACTAAGGAAATAGTAATTTTTTGGCAGGCATTATTCTTGCACATAAAAAAAATACGAAAATGGCTAAACTAATTAAACTCTTCAATAAGATTAAAAAAAAAATAATCAAAGAGCGGTTGTCCGCTTGCAGCTGCCATCTGGTGGGGAAAGTGAATACCACACAACAAAGTAGTATGGCGACCGCGATACATAAAATGCTATCGAGTTAAATTTTTTTAGCAATACTTGGAAAAAAATAAGAAGAATCATAGAACTTTCTTCAAAAAACCGTTCTGACTGATCCTTTCATTTTTCCTTTAAAATTAAAACTTTGATACTAATAAAATACAGCTCCTTAGGAAGAGTGATACCGGGTCATAGACGCAAAGAATAAACATTCAGCAATTCAGTAACAGATGTAAAGTAACTATGTGGAATAAAGTTGCCCAGGTGTGGTGGGTGAGTGGGAATTCTGTGGCCTCGTATTCGGGAGGACGCTGGTTCGAATTCCCGTCCAGCCATCCAGATTAGGATTCTCCGTGATTTCCACAAATCACTCCAAGCGAACGCCACAATGGTTCCTTCAAAGGCCATCACCGAACTTTTTCATGTCCCTTGCCCCCTGTTCTTTCAGCCTCTAATCACCTCGAAGTCGACGAGGTTTAAGGCCAAAGAAGTCTCAGATTTAATTTGTAACTTGTTGCTTGAAAACTGACGTGAACGAAATTGATGGTGATCAATCATGTTGATAACTATCCTGATTTAAACAAGTGCACATTCAACGAGAGTATTTGTTTATTTCGTACGGGATAAGGACATAAAGACAGTGAATCATTCATATGATTACAAATAATTTTGTATATATATAGCGCTTAAGACAACAATGATTGAACAAATTGATGTCGAGAGTATGCAGCCAAGCTGTTGTTTCCGTACTTGCTTCATGGAGCTGTTGGATAGTTCCACTGAATCTTCTAAGAGGACAGTCCATAGTTGACGTGGCGAATAGCTTACTGCTGATTTCCACAGTCAAAGAAGGATTCTGTATTATTACCAACGTGTGCATTCAAAAGTTGCATCTAGAATGGCTTATTTTAACACGATTCAGTGTCGTTCATATTTTCCTAAGTAGGTTGAATCAAGGAGGTTGTCTTGTAGGTTCTTGGATTAGCGCTTGTTTGTCAGGGTTAGAATTGGTCCACTCAGCGCGCCATGATTCGTTTATGATGAACCAATTTCGGAACTTCCATGTTAAATTCGTTGATTTTAAACTGTTTTGGTTTTTATGTGTGCAGTACTCATGTTTCGGAAGCTGCTGGTTTCTTAATCACTTCTGTGAGTATCGATTTTTTCGATGCGATGGCTATTTAACAATTCTGGGCAGCAGCAACAAGCAGGTGAGTATACTAGCTCAAGAGCTGATGTTCTGAGATCGACACAACTTTCTTCCACCTCATTGTATCACACAGTGGAGCTGCGTGGCTACTAGGACCCTGAGTTGCTTACTTCATTGGTAGGTGGAGCTGAGTCCGGAATTACTGTTTTAATATATATAATGGAGCGTCCAAAAACTACGTGGCTCAATATAGAGGGAGGAGGAGGGATAAGGGGATGAGTAGAAAGCGTTGAAGGAGGGGGTCCCGAGCCAATCCACGTTGTTTTTCAGTCATATTATTTCTTACAGTTGAAATACGATATAGAACACACAAGAGCGTGTGAATATTTGTTTCCATCATTAATTATCTCCGTATGTATTTAAAGATAGTTTGGAAAGAGAAAACAGTACAAAATGTCTTCTGCAATCAATAGTGAAATAAGTTACGTGCCACGCGGGAGAAAGGGGGAGGGGGGCGTGTAGAGCTACTTCAGGCTACGTGGGGGGATGGGTATGTTCACAGGAGGCCAAAATGGGTCTACGTAGTTTATGGACGCTCCACAAAACAATCTGCTTTAATTCATTTATTTTTTATGTTTTTCTTACATAAAAAATAATAATTTAAATACGGGCTCAGTAGCAGATCTGGAAAGTAACCGCGGCATGCTAACGGAGATACTATTCACATCATTGTGTAGCCATGGAAATGTTTTTAGGCAAAGCTGGAAATAAATTAGAGAGCTGTTGTATTGGAAACTGGCATATTTGTTCATACGTTGCATAACAAGCAACTTCGAACGAAGATAGTAAGACTGATACCAAAAGTAGTAAGACTGATTTTTTAAAAAAACATTTATTGATGATATGTTTACAATTCCTTAATCCTCTTAGAAATACACCCTTGGGCAGCTATACACTTAGAATTACGCTGCTGCCATTGGCCGTACGCCTTCTGGAAATCAGATTCGGGGACGCTGTTTGGAGCCCTCGTCGATGCTGCTTGAACGTCCTGAATTGAGTCAAACCGCTGTCCCTTCAGCTGCCTTTTCGTCCGTATGAGTAAAAAAAGTCAGATGGAGCCAGATCAGGACTGTAGGCGGGATGCAGCAACGCGGCAATGTCGAATCGGGCCAACAGTTGCCTCACGACGGTGCGTCTTGGCACGGCGCATTGTCGTGATGCAGAGTCTAGTTGGCGGAGATGACTGGTCGGACGCGATTCACTCGGTCTCGCAGGCGGGCTGGCACTTGCACGTAAAGTTCCGAATTGACAGTTTCCCCAGGGGAAACGAACTCCTTATGAATCACCACGCGACGGTCTAAAACCACGATCAGCATTGTCTTGATCTTTGATTTGGCCATGCGAGCCTTCGTTGGACAGGAGGACGTGGAAGGCAACTGTTGGCCCGATTCGGCGTTGACACGTTGCTGCACCGCACCTACAGTCCCAATCTGGCTCCAACTGACCTTTTTTTTTGCGTAATTCTAAGTGTGTAGCTGTCCAAGGGTTCTATTTAGAACAGGATTAAGGAATTGTAAACATATCTTCAATAAAAAAAATATTTTTAAATCAGTCCTACTACTTTTGGTATAGACTCTGTATGATTGTTCTTTATTGGCCTAACTTTTTTCAAGAATAATTTAAAATTACATTTAAGTAGCGTCTGAATCGAAGATAATTGCACGCGGAATGTTTGGTGATCTAGTTTCTCGCAAATGACAGACAAGGAATATGACTGCAGAGCAGTATATACTGTACCTTTAATTAGTTTCATTTTAAGTGCTTTCTGTGTATGGTCAAGAAGTGGCTGCACTTCATGGCATTAGTTCTGTATTAACACTGCTTTAATTAATGACAGAATTGTACATTTCCAAAAACTTCTCTTCTACGTAGAACGAATCATCTAAAGTGAATCGTCAAACAAAAATTAGTTCTCTACAAAATGTTAAATTACATTGGTAGCCTATGACGAATGTCTGCGTTTTGTAAAACTGGTAACTAGTCTCATTTTCTGATTAATATTTAATTTACACTTTAATCATGAAATTAGATATAATTTTTCTATGTGAAAAAAGTATTTCACTTGTTCGAATCAGTCAAAAATGATTATATTTTATTTGTTGTAAACCAAACAGTTTTAGCGTGAATGTAATCATTCATATAGATATTTTCCGTATGGATAAAATGATTTAGATGTCATGACTAGAAACCTCACGCCTGATGAGAATAATCTTTATTGGCGATGTAGTTGGTTCCAGGTACCAGTACTTCGTGACAATCCATAATTCGAACAACAAAATATTTCGAAGCAACCATAATTGTAACGTAAAACATTGTTGCAAATGGGAATTATATAATGCAGAAGAAATTAAGAATAAGCAAATGTTAAGAGAAGTTAAATTTAAAAAAATGTGAAGTAACAACCACGTCAGAAAAAAAATCTTACTATGACGTTAATTTTTAGACAGTGAGTGGAGGATTGTATATTATTGCTACTTTAAATGATCAAACGGTGGCAAATATATTATAGGGAATGAAGAAATTGTAGAAATTTCGAAAGAAGCAGTGATGAAATATATGACGTGTACTCATTTGTACTCTTTTCTATGCATCTATCAAAAATATTACATAGGAACAATTGTTAAGAAAGGATAGAAATATTGAGTTTTTTTGCTGATAAGAGAGGTTTACTTTTTAGGAAAGTGGACTTACGTGGCACCGAGTAAACTATACTTACCAATAAATACACATTCAATTAGTAAGTTCAAAATACTACAAGATGATTCAGTCGTTAAATTAAATTAGGTACCGGTATGTTAACTTTGATACCATGTGAAAATAGTCTGTGAAATATGGAACAGGACATACAATTATTAAAAATGCAATAATATTAACAACTACCGTTTACATTCGTATAGTAAAATTCCGCTTTTAACTCCAAATACATATCATCCCATGATGTTTATTACATATAAATGCAATTTCCAGATAATATAATTGCTGCATCTGTAATAGGTTTCAGCCCAAAGAAAAAGTATGCAACGTATTAGTGATTTTGAATAACTTTGCTACCTACAACTTCCACACAACAAACATATAGTATTTTTTCAATCATCCTTAGTTACCAAATTCCTAGAAAACATTCGTTCACAAATTAACAAGTGCGCTGAAGCAAAATCTCTTTCATTTTATATTTAGGTTTAGGTAGACAAAATTTTATTTCCTGTGGTAGGGCGTTGAGTAAAGAAGCTCCAATAAATGTTAACCCTTTGTTTATAATCGACAATGACTTGTAATGTTTGTGAATGTTATATTTATTCCTAGTATTGTATACTGTGGTGGCATTGTAAGCATTACCAGATTCCTAAAAAGATAGCACAAGATGGTGTGTGATATGGGGCCAGCTATATCGAAGCTTGGTATTAGAATAAATTTCACCACTACAGACTTGGTCAAGAGAGTGGGAGAGGAGATGATGATTCCTGTTTTCTTAAATCCAGGATCAAATCGCGAACCTTTTTGTGTCTTTTAAAAGAGCACGCATGTACCCTTCATCCGACAGGGTCGTACTGAAAGATATTATTGGTGCTGAAATGTTGCAATTACCCCAACTTTTTTGGCCCGATGTAAACTTCATTTCCTGAAATTATTACATATTGTGGTAACCAAGAAAAATTTGTTGCGAAAAAATAATGTTTGTAGTTAGTGTCATGCTTAACTCAAAATAAAAAATTACTCATCTTTTTTGTTAATTTTATCCATAATTCACCGTATTGACGTGATTGTATTGATCAGACAAAAGGTAGAATGAAAAACAGCCTTCTGTCACTAGAATGTCGTGGGCGCGTTTTATCATGATAAACTTACTTGAAATCGTTTTTCAACACAGGAACAAACTTTACTAGTCACGAATCTCGCTTAAGAAAATTTTAAACCAATGTAAATATCATAGAAACCTGGAGATGGATCCACAGGGTCCGAAATGCATTATGTAAAAGAATTAAATTTGTATTCTAGTCACTGAAGGCTTTTTTTTTCATTCTATCTTTTGTCACATCTTTTTTCGTATCAAAATAATCTGAGAGCTAGTGTCAACAGCAGCATTGTATTGTAAGCAGAGTAGTGAATTTAAAAGCAGGTTGAAAGACTTTAAAATTTATATTTGACTGTGCACTGTACGAAGCAACCGCGGTAAGGCTGGAACAATTCGCAACGCACAATCCCATGTCTACCACGGTGGTCCCGAAACTCATTAAGTTGAGAGAATGTTCTGGTGCTGAGAGAATGTGGCTGGCGGGAGGGGGCGGACCACAGAACATACAGTGAACGCCAGAGTACGCCAAGTGTTTATTGACCTTAGCAGCAGGGTGGCAATAATCCCGTCCAAAGTCTGATCCGACACGTTCCGCACGATTAGAAAAGGCTACAGCTACTAGAGGCAAAACATTATTGTGTATTTAGCTGTTTAAAGAACAGAGCGAAGTGGTCTATATGGCCGGTCAGTTATAAAGTGACGAGAAAGGCAAATGAACTGACGCCTACATCCACGGATGTGTAAAGGGTAAGCTTTTCAGTTAGAAACTGGCCTCAGACATCGGTACCTTTAATTTTTTTCTCTGTCCTTCCTATGTTATTCTCAGTAGGTTTTTTCCGTCACTGGATTCCAGAATGGTTTGATGTAACCATTCATCTCTTCCTGTCTTTGGCTGACATATTCATCCCAACATACCTCTTGTAACATACATAATCAACTATCTGCTTCAGTAGTCTAATCTTTGTCTTCCTCTACAGTTGTTTCCTTCAATTGTTCCCTGCATTAACAATCTTAAAATGAGAAGTTCCTCCGCAAACTCGTTTCGTCACTATTTATTTAAAAAATAACTTTGTTTTAAACTTTGTTTACCCACTTAATTTTTAATATACTTCTACAACCCGAATTTCCATACTTCAATTTTATTTTGTTTCCGATATTTCATAAAGTGCTGTCACCGTACATAGTGTTTTAAAAAGTTCATTTTGATTATTATTTGTAAATAAGATTTTTCTCTTTCAAGAAGACTCTTAGTGCTACTCTGTTTTTCATATCTTTCTCACTTCTGAGATCAGCTGTAATTGAACGTCCTCAGTCATAGAGCTCAATAACTTCTCCTGTTGCATCCGAACCTGTTCTCAGGTTTAATTTACTATTGTTGTTACCTTTTCTGGTATATTTATTGACTTTTGCCTCATTTTGATTTATATTTAGTCAAAATTCTTAGTGTTTTTTCATACCATTTAGTAACTTATCCTTAACCTTTTCTGCTAACTTGACAATGTCACCAGCAAATCGCATTGTTTCTATTGAGCACTCACGACACCTTCAAATTATTCTTTTGCTTCCTCGTACAAATTGAATATTAATGGGGACAGGCTACAACATAGTCCCACATCTGTTTTTATCTGATGCGTGTTTTTGGTGATTCTATAACTTATAATATATAAACCTGAGTCATACATAGATTATGAATTCTTCTTCATGTTTTAGACGAAACCTGTTTAAAATTTTGAACATCTTCTCTCATCCGACTTTATCATAGTAAACAAAGGTTGTAATAGTATTCCTGATTTTATTGATCCACCCTCCCAGTATTAATATTAAAACAAGAATTGCTTATCATGTACCGCGCTTGTTCCTAAGCCCTAACTGATCTTTACCCAGTATATATTTCAATATCCTTTCTGAATATAAGTCTTACAAACTGTTCATCGAGTCCACCAACACACACCTCTCACACAATTTGCGGGATTATGTTGTAATTTTTTCTTCCTACTGTATATATCAGGTATGAATGATTCACTGAAATTTACACAGTAAAAATAACTTTTTATATCTCAATAATATGTGGTGTATTAATTGTGATTATAAATAACACATTAAAAACAACACTAATAATAACTTGTTATCCTTGCGTTCTTGTTTGCAGATGTTTTAAAGCCAGTATTTTTCTTTCAGCACTTCGAAAAATTTAAAAAACAGTAAATCTGATACTACATTCCTCCCATTTCTATGTTGCATTTCTATGTTCTCGTATTTCATGTTTTAATAAAAAAAAACAAGTTTAACTTAATTGCTTTTAATATTTTAAATGGCCATTTTATCGACTCTTCTTAATAATTCTGTCTATTCTTCCACAGGAACAGATTCGTAAGTGGCGTATCTGTGTACAGTACTCTCAGTCCGGAGTGTAGGAACTACTTGAGCCTTGAACTGGTGTTAATGTAGTTGAAGGCTACGTGTGCCTTATGCTTTACGTCAGAAACTGTCTAGAACTTAACAACAGAGATCCAGAACAAAGCCTTTTGTTATCAGCACATTATATTCCGCCCGCCCCCTCTCGTATCAGTTATCTTTTCTCTCATGAGCTGATTGTGATCCATACACTATTGTTTCTCTTCTCAGATCATTCACCAACTCACAATGCAACAGTTGCTAATTTTAGAAGTCGCTTTTGCTTTCCGTTACTGAATGAACGCATGTTGTTGATAAACTCTGACCATCTCGGAGAACTGTGGTCAACGTGATTTAATTCAAAGCTTTAAAAACGATATACCTTGTCTACAACACACACAAAAAGCATAGCGCTTTCACAGACATACTACAGCACTTTATCTTGTTAATTAGCTTCATCACTGTGCAGCATTTTACTTTTATTAAGTACTAGCGGAGTTCCTGGCGCTGCCCTGTATAGTTGGCGTGCCCTATTTTTATTCCCGCAATGAGAAACATTTGCTCAAAGTTTCATAAAATTCGCACCAACTTTTTTCGGGATTAAAGCAAACCTAGATTCACCTGGCCCCTATCGAGAAATGTGTGGGTTGAAGTTTATTTGCGCGTACAGTATTTCCATTCGTCCGAAAAGATTCATGTATATGAAGCTTCATTAATTTGGTTAAGAAATTGCGTTATCAGATTACTGAAAAACGATAGATTATGCTGGAAACTCACATTCGATTCGATTGCGAAGTGAATATTGTTTTTGCTCGAAACGCCAGATACTTTAACTCCGCAGATTCAGCCTTTTATACAAATATCGAAAGTGAATCCAGAATAGTATCAACGTAAACAGAATACTATTGACGATAGCCAGAGCCATTGTCCAGAGATCGTGCTTAAAAAAAATCTGTTGTTTCTTCGGCTATCTATGGCGTTTAAAAATTGAATATCCCGAAATAAAGGAAAGAATTCTTCAAGTTTTGTTTAGTGTGCAAAATAGTTATTATTGTAAAGTTATCTCATTGCTTTCATTAAAGCCTATGGTCAGAGACGTTGTAGTTGTATGTTTAGTGCGAAGTATGCAACATCTGATTATTCCACCTTTGGGATTCGTCATCATACGTTCAGAATTTCATTTAATACTCCTGCTTTATTTAACGTTGAAACGTAAGACATACCAAACAACTGAATTGAGATTCTAAACTTTAAAACTGTGAATACTGCATCGAAATCCGCTGCATAGTTTCAGAGTTTTTATAAGACAAATTTTTCCGGTTTTCATTTTATAGATATAGATCTGGTGATAATTTATATAAGCTTTTAAGTAAGGAAAAATTTAATGTTGAGCTCCGGTCCCAAGATGTATGCGTCGCATCCTGAGTATTTTGCTGGTGAAACCATGTAAAACCGAAAACTGGATGGTCGGACGGGGATTTGAATGCAGGTGTTGTTGAGTTCAGGGCTTGAGCGCTACCATTCACCCATCAAGCTCGCTTAATAGTTTAATTTAATTGCGATTGAGCACACGCCCCTGTAGCAATTTCTCTACACCCCCTTTTTCGCCTAACAGAGTATTTTTGCCGTTTGAGTTAAATTTTTGTATCTCAGAAATGAAGTTACCATCGTGGACCGTAAGAACATATTTAAACTTTCTTCACAAGGAAACAAAATTCCATGTCGATTTACTACTACAACAGTATTCATCGAACCAGAAACATGTGAATTCTCTTTTATGAAAAATCTTTCAACTGTGGCGTGGTAACTTAAACATTTCTGAGATACAAAAACTTAATCCTTCTCGTTAATCCAGACTATGGATTCTTATCTAACATGATGAGACACACTGAAAGTGAAATGTAAAATATTGCTTTGTGCTTGGGATATAGTATCTCTAAATTGAGGCTGATAGTTTGAAATGCAACCTGGACCAGAAAAAATCCCAAAGTCGCAAGGTACTGCACGCTGTACATGTACAATGGGAGTTTTATTTTCTTTCTATCGGTTGTGGTCAGGTTGAAATGCAGTGTGAAGCAGAAGAAAATCGTTTTCAAACGGAAAAGAAACTACCTGTAAATAATTTTTGACTTTCGATATCTCGAGAGCTAAGCGAGATGTGTATTTTTTTATTTTCTATCTGTCTCATTGTGTTAAATAAGAATTCATCATCAAATTGCGGCGCAACGGTTGACGTAAGAACTGCCTTACTAAACAATTCAATAAATAATGAAATTAATAAAAGGTAGTTATGTCAGAAACTCAAGTGTATAGCGCAGAATGTAATGCCAAAAAACGGTCAGTTCTCATAATAGTTTACTTTCCAACAGTACGGACATAACAAAAACTTCTGTTTATGTTAAAAATCATTGCATTACTAAACAGCGCGATAAAATTAATAAAAGCTAGATTACGTCAGAAACACGCGTGTATTGCACAGGATTGCAGCTTACTACCAAAGAACTATCAGCGTAAATACCAACAACAAAAAAGTTCAGTTATCCTAAGCCGTTATTATTCTCAACACTAAAGGTTTAATACATAGGCTACTTCTAATGATAAAAAACCATCAGCGTACGTATTAATTACGACGTTGCAATTTCGTGAGGATTGCTATGTAATACCACAAGACAAATGAAGATTTAAGAACATTTTTTTTTTATATATATCTCGATTACGCTTCTCGTTAAATGTTATCTCACTGCTGACACGGTTAGGTTGAAATGCGGCCTGGACGTGAAAAAAAAGGTCGAATAAGCCAAATCGACGATGTATTCTTATTTAACTTGACGAGACACATTGAAAGAGAAGAGTAAAATATTGGGATATCTTGCTTTGTTCTTTAGATATTGAATCTCTAAATTGAGGTAGTTAGTTTGAAATGCAACATGGACCAGAAAAAAATTCGTCAGAGTTACAAGGCACTAAACGCTGGATATGTATACAAGGTGTTTTATTTTCTTTCTAGTGGTTGTGGTCAAATTGAATCGTAATTTGAAGCAGAAGAAAATCGTCGTAGAAAGGAAAATAAAACTATAGCTATAAATAATTTTTGACATCCGATATCTCGAGAACTAAGCTATTTAATTCATCATCAAATTACGGCACCACGGCAGAGGTAGAAACTGCTATACTGAACCATGCAATACATTATAATATGAATAAAGGCTAGATTAATTCAGAAACTCAAGTGTATAGCGCGGAATGTAATGCCAATAAACGTTCAGTTGTCATAATGGGTTACTTTCCAACAGTAAGAACATAACACAAACTTGTGTTGATGTTAAAAACCATTGCATTAATAAACAACGTGATAAAATATAAAATGAATGAACCTAGATTACCTCAGAAACACGCGCAGAATTGCAGCCTAATACCAAAAAATGTCCAGTTGTCCTAAGCCATTATTATTCCAACACTAAAGGTTTAATACAAACTTCTAATGATAACCATCAGCGTACGTATTAACTACTGCGAACGGAATGAATCTATCAGCTCCAATCGCCTGAAATTTTAGCTATACAGATTCAGTCTTTTATGTAAAAATAGAAAATTCAGTAGTAAAAACATAATCAGTATTAAAAAAAAAATGAAATCTACGTTAGTCGTGTTTTACTTTGTTAAAACCATCAGTTAAACGCTGGTTTTATTATTAACAGAACACTAACATTGACATCAGAGACAAATACTAAAGCTGATGGTCAAAGACATTGCCAGAAATCGTGGGCAAAGAAAATCTCTACTGATTTTTCGTTATTAATTCCTCACAATCAATACGGCCATCGATGGCGTTTAAAAACTGAACACCCCGTATTAAAGGAAATAATATTTCAAGTTTTGTTCAGTGTGGAGTATGAAAAAATGGTTATTATTGTAAATTGCTCATTAAAGGCTATGGTCAGAGTTGTTGTGGTGTGTGTTTAGTGTGATGTGAAGTATGCTGCATCTAGTGATTCCATCTGTGGTATTCCTCACCATACGTTCAGAATTTCATTTAATGTTCCAGCATTATTTAACATTGAAACATAAGACATGCCAGGCAACTAAATTAAGATTCTAAGCTTTAAAACGGTGAAAACCCCATCGAAATCTGCTGCTTAGTTTCCGAGTTTTTAAATAACAAATATGTCCGGTTTTCGTTTTATAGAATAGAAGAAGAAGATAGCTAGATTAAATATTTGAGCAAGGCAATAGAATATAGAGAGTTGTTGCTGTTGTAGTGCTTTGCCTCTCGTGTAGCACAGACATAGAGCTGTAGTACGGTAGAGTTAACTGACTGCTTTTAAAATGTAACGTACTGTGGTAAAACAAGCGCAGAATTTAAATTGGAGGATTTGGAGTATTAATAGTATTTATAAATGTTAATTTCACGCCCTTCTACATGGGTTGCAGGATTAATTTTAATCTCTGCAGATTGAGCTGACTCGCTGTTGATTGTGTGGTTCATGTTATATCCCAGTTAATGGCGGAATATCAATACTGGATTAAAATCACAATTAAATGCGTTTTAGAATCGTTAAAAACTGTTTTCAGTAGGTTACATGAGGAAAGGATACACAAAACAATGGAAAGCAATTCATTCTAGAATTCTCGCAGCTATCTAAAGAGACCATATTGTGTGGGAGAGACGAAAATGTAAAGTGTTTACGTCGGAGGACAATTCAGTGGTAGCAATCACCTTTGGAGAAGCCGTAAAACATTAAGGAATATTCAAAATAACTTCTTTGTACCTCGACCCCTTTAAAAGCATTCGTATCTATTTGTTTGCTCTTGGAAGGCAAATACTGATTCAGCCTCTCTTAGGGTCTGCGCTATCAGGTGACCAGACGGCGATTCTTCACATTTCACTCAGTGGCGAGAAAGAAGGTAACAAGCAACAAAGATTACAAGACACCTGTTACCGTTCTCAATCTGGTCCCTGCTCTCTACCGAATACTCTTATGATTTAATGTAATGTTTACTTATCGTTGATTATAAATCATTCAGCCTTCTGAAGTTTACTTAATGTACAGGGGAAAGGTATAGCTCAACCGTCATAAATATGCTTATATACATTAGTTTAAGTGTTCCTTTCACTGCTATGCTTAGTGAGTGATAATTAGAGCGAAGAATTGGTAAGGAGGAGGTTCAAAGCATATTACATCATTTTATATCCTGACTGACTTTTGCTTATTATGTTTGGCAAGCAGATCGTCAGAATAGAGATTTTTAATTCAGAGTACACTAAAGTTAACCAATGGTTTCTCCTAGGAATTTGTCGGATTTGCTACGTTTGGATTTATGCCTGGTCGAGGTTATTAGAGGCGGAAAAGGACTTGGGGGCAAGGAAAGAGGAACGGGAAGGAATTCGGTCATTGCCTTTTTGAAGGAAGCATCTTGGCATTCCCCTGTGTTGGGGAAAACATGGAACACCCATATCTGGATGCCCGAGCGATTGCATGCACTTTCCACATTCAGCACTCAGCCATACACCTCCTGCATTTGTCGTACAGATGTCAGTTTAATTCGATAAAAGAACGAATACGACGTATCATGCGTCATGCGGGAGCTGGAACTGTTCGCCCAGCGACTGAATGAGCAGATGTTTGTTTTGTAATTAGTTGATTTAAGAGTGCTGTGATTGTGATATTAGGTATTATTCTGGAGTATGTAATATTCAGTGCAGTAAATCAAATGTATGAACAGTTTACCTAAATTTACTTTACTCAATGAACAATTTACTTGAACTTTACAAAGTACTAACGATGTCATTCATGCGATGCTTCATACTAGTGCTCAATTGTATCAGGAGTAACGTGATATATGAATCAATGAATTTTAATTATCGCAGGATCCATGTGATCAATGCGGTACTGGCTTTGAGGTTGAACGCGACGTAACAACAATTACAAATCTAATCACAAAAGATAAAGAATTTACAAAAATAATTGAAAACAGTAAAGCAAGACAGTGGTGAAACATCCTATTTAAAAAAACGAAATATTTTGATAAGATTATAATATTTGTTAAATACATGTCCCATTATCATATCAGGCTTGCATGCAGGATTTGAGTAGGCTACTTTAAATAATAACCGTCATTAGTTATTGTCACAGTCAGGTGAAAGGTCAGGTCTTTTTTTTTTATGCAAACAGGTGTTTGTTTTGAAATTAGATTATTGTTTCGTATATAATGTTTATTACAGTAAATCAAGTGTACATTCAAAGGTTTCCGGAAGATCCATCGCCATGTGCCATGAGCTAATTACTTTTAAGTTTTATCTAAATGAACTACTTACCTAAACTTATTTTACTACATAAAAATTATACTTAAACTTTCCATGTACGAATGAAGTCATCCCGTATATGATGCAACTCGATGCGATACTTCATGCTAGTGTTCTTCAACTCTAAAGAAAATGCACAACCATCAATTGAAACGTTAATATTCCTGAACGCAGTAAATTGAATATTCACACCGGCAACTTTGATCAAGCATGATAAAACATACACTCACCAGAAACAAAATAACACATAATACGGTCCCACGTTGGTGACACTGTTGTTTTTGTGCTTTTGTTCACTACCTCCCTTGGGTTACTGCAGTCTTAATGTCCTCGACGTCGGCTGGACGGAGCAAAACGGAAACAAGAAGGATAGAGTACACTTAGAACGGCAATTATGGGGCTTATGAAGGGTTTTGAAAAGCAAACCAGGCTACTTTAGCAATGAACAGAAACAATTCAGATCCCGGTAACTGTGCACATGATTTACACAGATGGTGTGTAGAAGCCTATATGTATGGTGGTGCAGACCTGACTACAGAGTTGTTCACTACAACCAACAATTTCCCAAGCCGGTAAAAGATTGCGGAAAAGTTGAAAGGAACCGATAGAAGGAACGAATTGATTCGTAGTCTTTTGAAGGAACACTCCCTTCTTTCGCCTGGAGTAATTTCTATTAAAGACGAAAAACAGAAATATCGATAGCCTCACCGAGAATTAAAACCGCGCCCTACAGAAATCCATGGCAGAAACATAACCGCTCATCCACCAGCTACGGTATGGGCAGTTTTTACAAACAAATTACACGTTTGTAAAAACCTTGAAGTTTGAGGTTCAACCAGATGTTGTATTTTCTTCTTAGAAAGTTTGTTTCTATAATTCATATTCTTTACTAGCAGAGAACCTAACGTTCCTCGGGGGTAGACATAATAGTTCTGGTGTTTTATCCAGTTAGATACGATTTTCGTAAGCATTCTTCATCACCTTCCATTGGCTAATTTCCCTACCATTTTCGTTAAACATATATATATATATATATATATATATATATAAACAGAAAATTTGAACGTATAAAAGTGTCTTAATACGGGACAAAGGGGATAACGGATTCAGTTTTGTAAACCAAATGTAAACATTATTTTCCCACTTTCTTACAGAACACGTGCGCGAAGTTCCTTCGAGATCACATAAAAACTGTAGATTTTGTCTGCCACCACATCAAATTCAAAGTAATTTTTAAAATTTAAGTTTGAATTTCTTGATCATTGACTAAATTGATCTGAACCGCTCCTACGCCAATGAACGGGAAATTTCATTGGCTTTCAAAATATCACCGTCCACTTTCGCCGATTTTCCTGCAGTTTTTTTACATGTTTTCAAAAAACTAACCATTGCACGTGTAAATATTCCTTAAGGGGGACTAGGGGGGGGGGGGAGTTGGTGCGATTTATTAAACCAAATATATATAATATTTTCCCCTTGTTGTAAAGTATATGTTTGCAAAGTTTCATCGATATAAGATAAAAGCTGGATTGATATAAAGACCGACGTATACTCGTACACCACACACACACATACATACACATAGACACACACACATACACACACACACCACACACACACACACACTCTCACACACACGTTCCGCATGTACTCTGATTTACTTATATCTTTAAAATTTAATATTTTTTTATTCTTCAGTTACATAACATTGAGTTAGATAGATTGCGAATGTATTCCTGCAGTCTCCGTAATTGTACAGTGAATTTTGGCTCTACGCTAGAAGAGTGGTTCCAATTAGTTTTCCCTGAGCACTGCTTAAAGAAAGAGCTCAGTCTCGCCTACCCCTTAGCTGAAATGATAAATGCGTTCATTACAGTCGAGTGTTTCCCAGAACCACAACATTATAGTAATATAATTCACACACATAGACAGTTTGTCTTAAAATATATTTTACCAATACTAATGTTTGCGTAGTTGTTTCTTTCCCCACTATTGTAGTGATTACGTTTGCCAAGAGATTACCTTGAACCAATGTTATATACATTTGGTGGTACGCGTACTAGTAATTGGGAACCACTGTGCTACAGAATTTTGATCCTCTTGAGAAGGAATTTTAAGTTTTCTTATCCGAATTTCTGTAGAGTCACGGATCTAATGGCTTATTGAGTTGATGAATGCGGGGAAACTTAGTTTCATTTCCCAAAGAAATCATAATATAAGTCTCATCGTACTATACTAACAGAAACAGGAAGAAAGAAATCGATTAAGACTTTAAAATAACTACACTGTACTGCACAATGATAAAATACGTTGCTTAGCAGTGGTTACCACTGGCTGTTATATGTTGGAATTATTAAACCTCTTAAATGTAATATTCTCGGGTTCTCCGCCGGACAGTGTTTCGGCGGCTAGCTTTGCTGCCATCTTCAGGTCTGTTGCTACGACTGTGACATCCTGTGTCTTCATTCACACATTAAATCTGTTCTTCCATATTATACAATATGATTTTCGCGAAGGTGATACAGCATAAAATAATTATTTAAGATATATCAAGTCCGCAGTGAATGAGTCTTTGCTATATTCCACTATAAACACGGCCCGAACTAAATCATAAAATACATTTACATCTCACACAGATTCAACAGCTTTCAAAATACGAATCAGTGTTAGTAAGTATTTGCCCATTACAAACAACTGTGATCCATCATTTTTAGTAAGATATATGGCAATGTAAACAGTATTAACTACTTTTAATGTTTTGTGATACACTTGTGGCGTACTTAATTATTACAAGTGGAGTTTAATATCTAAGGGTAAAAAATAGTATTTTGTATAATACCTTACACAATATGCAGGTGGTAGGCAGCGAGAATTTTTAACGCTAAAATGTCTAAATTTCGGTCAGTGTAATGCCTGGATTACCGATTCTATTGTTGTTCTCTGCAAAACATGAATATTACATAGGTGTTAAGCCCTCGATGTGGCTACTGTCGTTACGTCTAATCAAGGTACCGTTCCAACATTTATGGCCACTTTGAACCCCAATTACGGTCACTCTCGTGTTGTACGATCTCATCAAACAAACTTGAGGCCGTAATGAATCGGGTGTAACTGGTTTAGAGAAGCAGAACCACTTCTACTATAGAGAACATAACAGCGTGGGTCGAAGCGTGACTATCGTTAGAAGCAGTCAGTTATTGCACACAGATAACGTACAGCAACTATAATTACCCCAATCGCAGAGCCGCGTATAAACCTATATAGACCACACTTTGGAAACGCATTTTACGACATGGCAATTGTTTCTCAAAGTAATATAGGACCAGCTGGTCAATAACGAATTTCTAAGAAACATTTTAATGAACTGTCTCAAGATGGAGTTTACTTTAAATAAAACATATTACTTTTCTTTCATCTCAGTAAATTATGATTTTGTAAAAATTCGCAGCGTGTTGGTTCTAATTCTTTATCCATCACTGTCTACTACTTATTTTATATATGTATGAATGATCCACAACTCGAAAGTTGACTAAATTTTAGAGTAGGGAAGTATTAAATATAATTACTGAGGTGGGACGGCTAGTTCCTTTCTTCTATTTGTCTAAAACAGGGATGGTCAACCTTTTAACCCACCACCCACTTTCATATCTTCGTTAGTATTGTAGCGAGATGACGAATATGGGTCATCCCCAACAAATTTAAATTAATTATTATTGAGTTAAGTTTCAGTAACCACAAGAAACAAATGAAAATACTTTGTCTAACTGGAGACAGGAAGCCACGTATAGCTAAGAGAGGCAAGCTTAAGCAGGATCTGGCTGTCATGTCCGGTAGTCCGAGAGAAAAGCGGGAGCTTATCGCTAGTGAGGCGACAGTAATATCGGTGAGAAAGGGTGGCCACTGGAATTTTTGCAGAAGGAATCCTTGGATGGGCCGTTCGCTCGAAGTATCGTGGGAAGAATTTTTCCTACACGCCATCCCGAGGAATACTGACGGTAATCGAAGACTGTTAGAAATTGAGAAGCAATGTTTTCGCCAGCAAAAGCAGGGAGACTTTTGCGATGTTAATCCGGTGTGTTTATTTCCTCACGTGATTGGAAATTTTATAAACTTTGCATTTCCATGATACACGCCGAGGAGAAAATAGACGGGGACTCGCGAAGAAGAGATAAACTTCTAGATGTGCGAGGAGACTTCACTTCGTTGAGAACGAGCACTGTGGGCACTACTTGCCAGAGCAGTGTTGGTGACTTGAATGACTTAGCGCTAAGTCCGATCGATGTTGTCACATGTATCGGCTGACGTGACAAGTGCCTTCAGTATCTGGACAGGTGCGCCATTTCAGTTACGATAGCGCCCTCGTTGCGACGCTTCGTGCAGCCAGACAGACACGGTAATTATTCGTCCACGAAACAGTGTGTACTCCAACGAATCATGGAGCCAGCCCTTTAACGGTCTAATGAATGAGAGTTCTTGTGCCGCCGGACGTAAATTTTTGAGCTAGTTGTGTCGAAATGCCGAGTGCTTTTTGTTATATTGCATTGAAAGGCAGACTTCCAGGTTTTGGAATCTTTCAATAACTGTTCTTTGTGGGAACAAATTGATTCTCTGGCGCCCTATAAAATCCAGTCAGATATGAAGTTTACTTGTATCACTGTAAAAACAATTAATCGCTCTCAATATGCATAAGAGAGTTTTTTCTTCAGGCCGCTATTAAGAATAGGCTACATAGGCTGTATCCTAGTGACCCGCACCACAAAAAAAAATGGTCGCCCATAAATTTTTTGGTGCAAATTTTCGAATTTAAGCATCGATAGCCAGAGGCACCTCCCGGTCGGACGGGCCTCTGCCAACTGGGGGGCTCGCACCACATGTATAGCCTAGGGGCCCACAAAGCCTAATGCGGCCATGAGCTGCATATGAAATTTGTAAATATTTGTAAAGTTCGTTTATATGTATGACAATTTCTTAACTTCAACTAATGATTATTGTTTGTTTGGTATATCTCAACTGTAAGATGATGTATTGCGTTGAAATTTATTTTGCACAGACAGATGTTTAATATTAACGATAAATATACCTCTGTCTGCACCAAGCAAACCATAATTTTAGGATCTTTTTAAATACTAAAACCAGAAGTTTGCCACTGTTTCCTGAAATTAATACATATGCTTTGTAGAAGGTAGTGGAAGGTGGTGATTTAAATTATGCAAGGTAAGCAATTAATCTCCCCCCACCGACCAATCCACTATAGTATTAATCTTTTATAATCGCCCACCAATTCCACATTATTGGCGATTTATGCAGTAGGGAAATAAGTTTACTTCATAAAATTTATAAAGTTGGGTTACAGCAAGTTAAACCACATTATGATAGTAATTATTTAGCAAATACTTTATGTCGGAATTTCACCAAGTCTGGCAGAATAATTCTTTATAAAACAACTTATTATGGTTGAATCTGTCTTTTTTGTTAATACTTTGCATACATAGAAGTCTGATAAAAATACATTTAATTAATCAAATTATTAATGGGATCCCTGAGGCTGATGCTACGAAACTATATACTGGATAATTGACTCAATTCTTTTAAGGAAGTGTTTTAAATAATGCTATGATTTTTTTTAAAATCAATAAATTTTTTATAAAAAAGGAAAGTGCTTTAGATTGGAGAGAACATCTACCATCCACAATGAACATTGGAACACCCACGAGTTGGCTGTATGGACAGGTTGACCAATACTAGTCTAACATAAGTTTTGTTGAGTGTGTGCATGTTACTACGTTTAGTATTGTTAATGGTAGTGTGTTTTATATGTAAACATTTAGGAAGTGAGATGGTGAAAGTCGGTGCAGGCCCATTCATGTCTGTTCTTCCGAAAGACATAAAGTGATTACAAATAGATGGACAAATCAACATCAATAAAGTCGTATCCTCTCTCTGCAAAACCCAATTGCGGAAAGTTCTTCATTTCTGACGGGCAGTCGAACCATCTGACCGCATGTCGGACAATAGAAATAATTATACTGCCTCAGCGTCCTTGATCATAAACGAGGGTACCATCAGGTATAGCACGTGACTCTCCAGTGTAGCTCTGCGCGTTATTAAGGCGCCACCACACTGGATAGCGGAGGGCCCAGGTTCGTATCCTGAGCAGTGCTGACTGCGGCTTATAGGCCGTTTGCGGTAATTACCTAGACGAATACTGAGACGGTCTCAAAATTGCACCTCATAAACTAAACATTTCACAGAGAATATATATATATATATATACTTAGTATACTGAACAGAAGTCACGCTTGGCAACACTGGCTCCATTCATTAGGTTCACCATTCATTCATTGAATCAGGCGCGGTGATTAAATAAGCTTTACATCCTTTAAAGTTCATAAGAACTTATGACATTAAAGAGGTTATATAATTAGTACCGGTATTTGGCCGGGGGGGGGGGGGGAGACGGGGGATAGGGGAATACATCTATGCAGGCGTTCTACAACCTTTATTAACCCGAGGCCAGTAAAATGTCAAAATTAACCCTGCAGACCACTGAATACAGCTTGATTCCTTTTTTTTTAACCAGTTGACACCAACCTTACCAAGCCCAACACCTACGATAAGGCTCTAATAAAACGGAATGCCGCTCTGTTTGATACCGACTGGAATCGTATTTTATTACAGTAATAATGTATTCTAATGCTGGAAAGAACGATTTTTGCCTGGTCCTTGAAATATTCATAGATTTACAATGACTGGCTTTTAGGCTTATGATTATATTTTACACCTTTTTATAAACTTTAAGAGTAAGGTATGCATACTATTGAACAATTTTTGTTAAATTATACTATGTTGTGATTTAAATTTTAATATTCGGCCAAGAGACCGCCTGTATCGTCTTCCGGAACCACAGGCAGTTCGAGAACCACACGCTGAGAAACGCTGGTCTATACTACATCTCACGAAGACACAATACAACACGGACAAAATAAGCTGTAGCATTCCAAGAATATTTTTGTGACCGTTGTCTGTTACGAACTTAAGACACGAGAGACCAAGTAATCGCCTCGTGGTCGCATTGTTTCGTTATCCGTTTTCCTTGGAGACGCATACAATAGCGGGTCACCGCACACCGCCCTGGCCGGTAAACAGGGATCGGCTGTTTTGTCTGCGCTGCAGCCTGTTTTCGTTTTGTTTTTGTGAGCGCGGGGGTTCGCATAATGGCGACACGGACCCAGAGGCAGACACTTGCCGCGCAGGAAGTCGTAAATCTACTCCGCGCTCCGCCTGCTGGCATGCCATCTGCCCGCACTCATAAACGAACTCCCCCGAGACACTGCGCGCGGGGACCACCAACAAGTGTTTGACTGAGGCGTGTCATCTCACAGCCAACGACCTCTCGGATATGCGTCTAAGCCCTCCTCCATTACCATTTAGGAGACAATTATTAGAGGTATACATAATCTTTGGGAAGTCTAAAAGTAATTATACCTTTACCATTTATCAAGTAAGATCTGCTAGGATAACATGGCAGTCCACGCTTGACTTGTATTGTATTTGTTTAGTGAGAGAAAATGCGCATATGAATGATTCTTTCGAGTCCTGTTTCCGTTAATGTGTAGCCGGAAAGTACCTAACTGGACGTGTAATTTTTCCCGACATGGAGCACCAACATGTTTCGCACATTCGTCGTAAACTTTCCATGCATTCCACTTATGTTTGTAACTAAATCAGAAAATTGTCTACCCATTCACTCCCTCTGCACCCTTTTATCAGTACAAATTAGAACGAATCACACTATTTGAAAATAAAATTTTAACTTTATATTTCTTTAGAAATTTCCATAAGTAACAATTGAAATGAATAGAAATCTGTTTGAGAACCCTAATATTGCAAGATGATGAGGTAAACAATATGATGCGAGAAATACCTGTTCTGCTGCTGACTGGAGGTGTAAGTCTCGTTCGTTTCTGTGACTCTGTACCAACAATTCTGATTCTCAGCATATCACACTTTTTTTCTATTATGTGTCTTTAGATCATCATCAAATGTGAATCTTAGCTCAGAAATATTGCGTTTGTAATAACATTTCCACTAATTCATAATTTCTATTAACGTTACTTGTGCTGGTAGGTATAATTTGCTGATCAATTCTCAAACTATCAGCTGTGTTATGTTGTAGCAGCGAGAAAAAAAACGTATTAAAATTGCTGGAAGTAAATTAAAACATGAAACATCCACAAATAATTTTATGCATCGGTATGTTGGAAAATACTATTTACTCAACGAACAAGAAAATATTAAGTAAATTTCCAATGCAGATAATGTATAGATTATTACGTTGCTGGAGGTTAAAAATGATTCTTACAGCTCTATATAGTTTATAGTTCTGGCACATATAACTTGAATCACAAGCTCCAATGGTTGCCTGGATCTTGATTTGTTTGAGTGTCCTGAAAAATGGGTAGACCAAGTCCTTACTGTTAATAGCTTCCTCCACTTGAAAGATATTAACGCCCGCAAAGCCCGTTATAAAATGAGGTCTGCATGTAATCATTGATATGATTCAGTTCAGAGGAGAGGAAATTAACTTAATAGAGAGAAGTAAAATTCTCAGAGATGAAAAATTTAACTACACATGAGCATACGATTGTCAAGTAAATGAAATATATGATATTCGAAACAACGCTAATAACGGTATAAATAATGGTGAGTTAAATCTACTATATAATTTCTTAAGGTCACCCACTCACCTCGATAGCTATTGGCTGGAAAATGATGCCGTCATGGGCCAGCTTTCGCCCGCAAAACAGCGACCAGAGATACCATTATAAGAAATTTGTGGTTACGTCCAAAATTTAATAACTAAGCAACTGCTTCAAAATTAATTGCCATAATACATTCATTAAGTTTGCTTTTCGTAGCGTTTTATAGTTAAAAAAATATCGATAAACTTTACGTCTAAAAAAAGTGGGTTTACTTTTCATTAACATGTTGCTAATTAAACCAAATTAAAAAGAAAAAAACTATTAAAAAATTAAATTACTCATGGTCTCTGCTGTAACCACGAATGCCAATTGTTATTCCGGCTAAGAATAAATTTAAATTTACTTAAAACTTTAACTAATGTTGTTGTTGATCAAAGTTTATGCATTACGGTTTATTTGCTTTTCATTTATTTTCCTGACAACTTTCATTAATGCTCTTTCTACATGTTCGCTGTACGTGAGTTATTAGGTTATTTTAAGTGGACTTCAAACCAAATAAGTTACCGCTTCCACTATTCTGGCAATTCATTGGTTAACTGTTTAATAATATAGAATGTGTATTAATTTCTCTGGCCGTTACAGTTACTATGACCAATCATTACGAGCGTTTACCCAGTCTCACTAAAAGCAAACAGGAATTTTTAAAATTTTGCAGAGTTTTAAGGGTCAAATACAAGTCAATTTTCTATTTAAGCAATTATACGATTGCACTATCGTCCCTATTCGTGTTTAATAACTACCTCTATTAATGCTTCTGAGTTCTTCAAGCTCACAGATTTCATTCACCTGAAACACAGGTCAGGTTTATATTTGGTAAAATCAGGTCAACCTGTCATAATCTTTCATCCTAAAAACTGGAACTATTCTAGACCCGTGACGATACGCAAAAAACGGTCACGGGCTTACACTAGTAGTTAATAATAACGGAAGTATCGCACATGTGTAAAGTTCCGGCGCTATGGCTCCCGCGCTTCATGATATCAATTCAAATCAAGTCTGACGCGGTAACGGATACAGGCTCTGTTGCAGCCGGGATGGTGCGAATTTTCTTTAACCGTTGGTGATCGTAACTATACAATGGGGATAACAATGAAGAGCAGAAAAACTCCTCCTCTTCCCCTGCCACCACAAATACGGTAGGATGTAATTCAAAGACTACCGTCCTATGGTCGCAGCCAATAATCTTCTGGACGGTCAAAACATTATAAGTGCATAGCATTGTACCCTTCTGCAGATGATACTGCACGCAATGAAAGAAAAGTAGTTGTAATATCAGATAAGGGCTTCATTTCATTGCGGACAATAACGTCCGCTTACTCAAGAATCAGCTGTGGAAGTCCATTGGTGAGGCTATGAAATTATACCCAAACGGATTTATGTCACACATACCTATATTTTCCTCTTCTTAGAAACAAGAAATAATTGTATCGTAGAAGTTCTTACAACAAGAACTACGTTATTGTGGAAGTCCAGGGTGACGCTAAGGAATAACAAGTTCTGGAATAAAATATTATAATTTAAGTTTTGGAGCAAACTTAAAAAATAATTAGATGCCATATAAGTTTATAAAATCCTATCCTGAAAATTGTTCCAAGTAATTCAGAATTATTCCCTGTACGTCATGATATCTCTTATCTCGTCAAATGCTAACGGCTTATTTGTTTGAGTTTCCCCAAATCACTCCAGACGAATGTCATGATGGTTTCTTCAAGAGGCCATTACCAAATTCCTTCCCGTTCCTTGCCCTCTGTCCTCCGCTTCTAATGACCTAGACGTTGGCGAGGCGAAACGCAATAAGCAAAATTGTACTGTACTTAGAAAACACACATTGTTTACCTTGGTGTGGGTCAGTGACAATATGACTCCTTGTAAACTCCTTCAGGTTCGCGGCTCAAAGATTTTTTAACGAACAACGGTCAGTGACGACGAAACAGACGTTGTATACGAACAATAGATTTATCACATTTGATAAAAACCTAATGAAGGAGCAAACTATAATGTATTTTCCAACCCATCTTGCAAATAAAACGGCAAATCTTACGGAGTACAATTGCTCGTAGCCTTATCAAACAATACTTCCTTTTAGTCATGTTATGTGTTTCGTAAACACGATGTTTTATTAAATTGTCTTGTACAGCAGTAGCAATTGCCAGATTTACTAACGACGAATTATTGAACATCAAGAGGGGTTAGGATGAACGAGTGGTTGTACAGAACAATTGTCTGAAGCTGGTTGGGTCCATTATATTAGCGATTTATAAATTATATTTGTAGTGATATTTAAAACATCACAATATCTCCTCGAAAGAGAACTATATTTTATCATTAAAATATACTGATGTTCAGTCTTGATACAGTATATTACAATACATTCCTCCTAAGGAACATATTCCTCACATTATAAGACGTAATACCCATACTTTTTTCATTACTGTATCTGAATTGCGAGTTGTGTGTAGTTTGCTGTTTCTTTCTATCATTTTTTTCTACCACATATAACTGTAATTGTACTGTCAGGTATACAGAGCTGAGATGCAGTCAATAGTTAGTGTTTCTGCTTACGTTGTGCTGGAATTACATGAGCCGAGCCTGTCGGTTTCAGTTCTGGCAGTCTCCGATTGACCTCACCACTCTGGTCAACGCATGCGGTAGTCTTGTAGTTAGCGTGTGCTATTGTGTTTGTTTACGCTGCTGTCCGGCTGTTGCAGGCGCCGACAGTCGGGTTCGTCGACACCCCGAGACGGCTCCACCAAGACGACGGTGGTGGAGATGGACAGCAAAACCTGACACGGGGTGGGTCCCACCGCCATATAGGCTGGCGGGGGCCCTGCACGCTGCCGTCTCACCAACCTACGGACACAGTGACCACAAGCAAACATTCATCTACCGTTCACGAGTTCAAACAGTGCTTAGGGTGTAATAACTCTTTTTAAAATTATTACCATTGTTTGTTTCAAGTGGAAGACCGGAGAGAAAAAAGGTCAGCGTTTTTATGTCGTAATGATGATCGTAGTTCCACACATTACGACATTCAGATTCAATATTGTTCTGAATTACGATATGGTATAACGTTTGGCGGGTCATCTGACTGACAGGAATACACATCATAATCAGGACTAAATCGTAAAACGTGGTTCTCCACAACATTTATTTCTTGGTTCTTCTTCCAAAAGTGGACGTGTGTAACCATAATCTTGTGACTCTAAATGCCTTAAATGTTGCACATCACATTCATAGTTTTAAGAATTTGCACTAAACTATTCTAATTAGAGGCCAGAATATATCTCCTGTGAGCACTGGAACCATCCCTTTCTATAGCACAGGAGCTATACTGAGCATTCTCCCCAGTGTATGAACCTGTGGTGGGACTACTCTTGCTGTTTCAAGTTTTGTACCCTTAAAACTGCAGTTGTGATAAGAAAATTCTTATGAAGAAATTTAAAGATTAAATGCTGGCATATAGTCAATGTTTATGTGAGTTAACTAGTACAGATGTTCAGACGACCTTTTACCACATGTTTTAAACGTTTTATCACATATCTTGCATAATTCCGTGTTGCTTCTAGCCTGTTTCGTAGTATTAAATCTTGCCTGTTGCAAAAGGGACGCTGATATTTATAATTTGCTTGAATCAGTAGCCTACGTGATACAGAATCGCAATACGAACATCCAACAACATTGTAATACTCTCTGATTTGAATTCCGGTAAATTAAAAACTTAATTACTACTCATACTGGTCTGAAGTACAGGGTATTAAATTATAGTTTACATTATGGACTAGCTATATGATAAACGTAATATGTATATCCTTTAAACAAATATTTTAAAAAAAAATAGAATTTTTAGTAGTATGTGTAATTGATAATAGAATCTTAGAATGTTGTATAACACATGTAGATGACAAGTTAATCTGTCAACAAGTGAGTTCCATCTAATATGAATTGAAATTGCTGTGGAATTATCAATTATTAAATATCTCTTACCAAGAGACAATCTTTTCGAATCTACATTGCAATTTCTACAGTTGGAGCCAAAAATCAAAATTTCTTACGTAACAGGATTAAGCGTATTTTCATACAGCAAACATTTGTACAAAAGAAACTTGTTAATGTAAAGTTCTTGAGAACATTGTGGTTCAGCTGGTTTTCGTTATGAAAACAATTGGGGAAAAATAAGCTTACTAGTTTAATTATTTGTAACGGATTTGTAATCTTGGGAAATCTGTAATGACTGTATTTGTCTCAAATGTATAAGAAAGTGTAATAGCTTCAACACTTTAAAGTATTAAACATTTTTTCCAAGCTTTTGGCCTTTTTCAATACTTCTTATTATGACTAGAAATCACTTTATTTCCCATACAAGGTAAAAAGCAAATTTCGAAAACTTGCTTTCTTCGAATATATTAGGTAAGTGCAATACTTCAGTGTGAAAAACAGATAAAATTGTTTCCCGAAGTTGGTTGCAGTTAACCTTGAAACTAAGCTTCGTAAAACTAGAGCAGTCATTATCTTAGGTGCGAGTAGGCATGGCAACTTATGTGGAGGAAAATAAAGTATATTTATTTTTGGAAGAGGAAAACAAAAAGTATATGAAAGGCGGAAAAAAATCTTAAATTTAGAGGTTTATTTCCTTAAATACATATTTTTTCTTGCTTATGAAGCTAGTTATGAATTTTTTGATTATTTTCAAATGCAATAGATATTACCATCCACATTTATAAATAAATTAACAAGGGTATTCCACTCCATAATTTATGCATTTTATCTGAAATAAAGTATTTCTGCAAAAAATTATGTTTAGGGCAAGGTACAACTAACAAAATAAAGAATGATACTTTAAAATAAAAGTATGGTTGGTAACAGTGGGTAGGAGTAATGTTTCACTAATTTTAGTGTAAATTTTTTTGGTGTCAATTAGAATTTAAATTTGTGAAATTGTTTCCACAAAAGTATCTCAACCAGTTTTCTAATGATTATTTAATATTATTATTATTTATTTTCCCATGTACAATATAGCCCAGCACCTAGTTTTCTAACCAGCAGTCAATATGTTAACACACTCACATCTATTTTCCTGATTTGTATATTGATAACTCTAACACATCCGTTAGTTATGTCTGTCAGATGGAATGAAGGAGCACAGTCTAGAGGCGTTATTTTCTTCAGCATCTACTTCTGAAAGGGAAATATCTATATTTCAGATGGAGTAGTCGGAAAGAATAAAACCGTCTGAATACTTTATAGAGGTGGGACAGTCACATTTGGAATCATTATTGATTTGCATACTGAGTTGGGAGAATTAGAATTTTCTTTACTCTAACAATACTATATTCTTTTGTAAGAATATCAGTTGTTTTGAGTTTATCATGCCACAAACAGAAACGATTGCGATATGCCCATTAGTTATGACAAGACCCCTGCCACAGGTGAAATCATGGATACGTTCATTTGTAATAAATACCTAGAGCTTCTTTTCCAACTACAACTTTCAGAAGGTAATGTTTTAATGACATGTTCTGACATTATTTTCCAATTCCAGGTGCGCTCGAAATGGTCTGAAACTTGAAAAATGGTTTAGTATATATTTTAATTTTTCAATTTTTAAAGTACGGTAATGTTTGAACAGGCAGTCATTTTCTCATTTTTAAAATATCTGGGTTAGTGACATTATATTCTTCATATTTGAACCAGAGCCTTAAACGAATTCGGGATGTATGGATGACGACTGGGAGTAAATTGTCTGTCTAAAAATTAACTACACTAAAAACCTAAGCATAACTGAACTCAATTGAGAAAATACCTTTTTTTTTTTTTTTTTGGACTGTGTTGATTCATTACTCAACATAATACCTAAACAGGGCCGGTTTAAGGCTACCGCAAGAACCGCAGTCGCGAGGGGCCCCGAGCTTGAGGGGGCCCCGCCACGATCCCCTTCAAAATTTGTCCTTACTTAACCAACAATTTTCCTGCTAAAATAAATAATCTACAAATTTAGAATGTTAACATGCTGCGTTCACAATAGACGTTTCCGAAACGTGGTGTTCCACGAGAAGTCCTTCATCAGATTCAGTTTTGAGAAATTCGTATCTGATGTAATTACAATAGGCCTATATATATAAAGCCATGTATTGCTCTGAACCTGTTTAAGGAATTATGTAATTTCGTTCGAATAAAGTCATTCATCTTTTGACGTTTGATATAAAAAGTTATTGAATTAAAATGTGTATGCCTGCTCACGTTTCTCCAGCCCTTAAAACCTGTATGTACTAGCCAATAAAGGCAAGAAAAGAAATGTCGCATACAAAAAGTGTATTA
This sequence comes from Vandiemenella viatica, assembly GCA_031002005.1. Taxonomy (NCBI): domain Eukaryota; kingdom Metazoa; phylum Arthropoda; class Insecta; order Orthoptera; family Morabidae; genus Vandiemenella; species Vandiemenella viatica. The sequence continues at coordinate 119,049,567 of JARYHS010008075.1, read as the reverse complement.
CAAATATAATAGCTATAAAATTGAATACAAAAAATACATATGAAATGCATTGATAAAACACCAAAGACTCGGCGAAGTTGGTCCCTTCCAGCTAATACTCAATAAACTAATGGCCCGTTTGTACACAAATTTAGAGAAATCTCAGTCTGTCTCTTAATCGTTGTTTGAGCTCTACACACAGATTATATATGTGTGTGAAGGAAAAAGTATATCTAGAAAAGAAGTAGGGGGCTCCGAAATCAAACTTCGCAGGGGGCCCCAAAATTCCTTAAGCCGGCCCTGTAACTAAAGCTTTATTTTTTCCATGCTAATATGTGCGCAATTGTAGTTGTTAATCCACTAAACTTTCTGAACTTATTAGCAAAAGTGAGACGGTATATATATTTTAAATTTAAAAGAGAACGAATTTTTCAGAGGACTTTTATTTTTTATATAACTACTAAATCTTTCTATACATGGTATTATTTCGGGATGTACTAACAGTACCACTATTGTGGTCTATACTACAAGGTTTATGCACATCTGAATACTAAGCTACACAAAGTTGGTGATACTTCTGTAAACTATTTCTTTTTATCTCGTACTGCTGTGATTTTAAGTTGCTAAGTAATTAACTCCATATTTTCAATATTTAGTTTAAGAATCTCTTACGTCTGTGATGGTGGGTCTAAAAACGGAAGACCTTTCTAAAATCTGCAGTAGACACCAGAAACGGCGCTTAATTGTAGATTAGATGTGAATGAAGTCTTTCGCAACAACCACTATAGACGAGACGTTCTAGTGATTCCATTGGCGTCATATTTCATTCACATTACGATTCGGCCATCAGTACTTACCATCTGAGGATGACCACAATAATATTGCGGTCCAAATTTCGTGTCTCTTTTAAAGCTCACGTGGCTATTAATCTATTTTTTTCAGTATATCTAACGTTTCCTGTAATTCCTATGAACGCTCGACAGTGTATTTGAATATCAGGACAAACCTGCCATTTCTCAAGACAAAGTCGAAATGTATCTTTGGAACAGAAAGCTACGGTATGGACTATGCAGATGGATATAATACATAGTTACATTAGCACCGCAGTGGGAAGTATCTAATTATTGAGAACACTGCAATAATTTACTCAATGAAGCACTGATTTAGTTTATATCAATTACTTTTAACCTTGCTTTTCGTATCCAGGTATTCTCTATTCTTCCATCCCGTATGCCACCAGCTTAGCCGTAGTTGATTCTACTACAACAGTAGTGGTCCCAATATATATAATGCTCTCTTACTTATTCTAGTTTTTAGAAAGTTTCCACTTGGATCTGCTCTGTTACGAGTCCAGAAACTTAAATTAGCAAAAATATTCTTAATCCAAGCTCATTTAAGTTTCTGTATTATAATCTTATGGTATCAAAGTGTTCTGGAACACTAATATCTTTACGTATTAATTTTCAGTTTATTCACAGAAACTGATTTTTGCTTCAAGTGAACATTATTTTTTTTTTTTTTTTCATTCAGCGAATCCTACCTCTCCAAGTTGCGGAAGCAGCTCATTAAGTAATGTAGTTTCTACGTTTACAACAGAAACTTCAAAAACAAAAAATCTTTATCACTAATATCTCGCAATTTATGCCATTTAATTGGCTATCGAAATAGTTACAATTTTTTTTAGATTAAATTTGCTTAAAGGATGCTTTCTTACTGTAGGCATAGACTATTTGGATTACCACTTCTTCTGTTAATGCTACCTGACCATCTTAAAAGTAATGATAGTGCCTAACTCTGAAGGTGAGGAACTTTACAAATTTCTAGCGGATGATTGACAGCGGGTGGTTGTGATGGAGGCCGGGGAACGGTGACGTAATTCGAACTTGGTTGAGGATAGGCGCCAACTTGAGCCGACGGGCGGGCTGACGTCAGAGTATGGCACCTGAAGGGCAGGCTGCCCGCCTCTCTTGCAGTGGTCCAGTGTGCCGCGACTAGGTGAAAGGTGTGCCGCGAAATTTTACCCATTATAAGGAATTAATTGTCAAGGTTTTTTAGTGTGGTGAAAAAACTAGCCCAATTCTCGAGTGTAGCGTTTATTGTGAAAAACTCAGTATAAAGCTGCTATGGTTCCCAGTAAATTGGACAGACATTTGTCAACAAAATATTCTTCTCTCTCAAGCAAAGATGTCAGTTACTTTCAACGGTTGTTGGAAAATATAAAAAAGAAACAACATTCATGACCGTTATAGTTTGCGTTTTGGGAAAAGTACAGGAAACAAGTTATAAGGAAGCCGATCTTATCGTCCTAGAAACCACATACAATGGGTGAAACGCAGTTAAGGCCTGTTTCTAAACAGATGGTGAGAGTCACAGAAATTCTTCTCGGGTGTCCTGCCGTATCTGTTCTTCCATGTGCGACGTTTCAACTCAACAAAAGCCTCTGCTGTCTTCATCAGGCGAAAATGTCGAAGTTGATACGGCGAAAGCAAGACACTGTACGTCGGGAAAGAGACAATTCTCACATGAGATGGTGAGAATAATTCTGGTTTTAGAATCTGCCAATGAAATTTCAAAAATTTCTTTTTCCACTGACACAATCAGTCACTGCGTTATTGATATGTCTCGTGATACTAAAGACATTATGGAGGAGAAAATCAACTACAGTCAGAAGTTCTCAATTCAGATCGACGAGCCCACAGATATTAGCCTCCACGCACAACGTCTGGCTTACATTCGCTACATCGATGGAGATGTAATTATAAGTAATTTCGTCTTTTGCAAAGAACTTTCAGAGCTAACTACCGGTGAAAAAATATTTCGTTTGACTGATGAATATTTGCTCCTTAATGAATTAACATGGAAGGATTGCGTTAGTGTTTAAACAGATGGAGCGGATGCTATGACAGACCCACTGAAAGGATTTGCAGCTATATAGAACGCGAAGTAAATCCCAACGTACGATGCGATCATTGTCTCATTAACCGCGAAGCCATTGTTGCTACATCTCTGCCGCCTTCTCTGAAAGATGTGTTGGGTAAGGTAGAAAAAATCTTGAACTTCATAAAGTCGCTAACCATAAATTCGCGACTTTTTTTTCGTTATATGTCAGGAAATGTGTTCATAACACATTACACTCCTGCTACAAACAGAAGTACGCTACCTGTCACGAGGAATGTTATTAACGCGAATATTTGAACTTTGAGAAGAGGTGCAGGCATTTTTGACTGTTGAAATACATAAGTACGTGGATTTATTCGCAGATGGCGAATGGGTATGTAATATGGCATATCTTTCCGACATTTTCGTACACTTGAATGTGTTAAACATCTAAATGCAAGGTAGGAAAGAAAATATTGTTATCAGTATGGATAAGATTAAAGGATTTCAGAATAAGCTGGATTTGTGGTTACAGACGATTCAAAATGGGTCGTATGAGATGTTCCCGACTCTATGGTCACTTGATTTGTTGTAATAAAATGGTGATGGACTTAATTAAAGAACATTTAGAAGTCATGCAGCAGAGATTCAAAATGTTGAAGATTACGATTAGGTTCGTGATCCATTCATTGCAAATTCGGAACATCTTCCAATTAATATTCAAGAGGAACTCGCAGATTTAAAGGCTGACAGAACTTTGAAATTAAAACTTCTCGAAATTCAAGTAGATACATTTTGGTTGAAAATACGGAAAAGTTAATGTGTTATTGCCATTTCCAACTACATACTTATGTAAATTGCACCGTAATTCATTAAGTCGTTTGGTTTCTTTCATCAAAGAGTAATAATCATTATTTGAATTTGTTCTATTGCGTTTGGTGCGAGCATAGATACGTTATATACTCTACACCCTGACGTCGTTAGCTGCGAGCGTGTACCAATACGTTTTTAGCAAGTGTTGTTTGGCTTAATTCTCTGCATTACCTAAAAAATTAAAACGATACACTCCACGCGTGATTGTATGAAAAATTTGAGCTTCTAATCTAACCATAGCAAATGATGAAATGTATTTATCGATGGTTCATTTGAATTTAAAATATTCATTTTGACTTAAGGCCGGAAAACTGCTTTAGCTTTTTGAAACATGCAGTAAATGCAGTCCTTTCACCTGAAGTGACTTCTGAATCGAAATGTTTTTCATTGCTAAACCTGCATTGTAAATTCGAAACTGTAAAAATTTCGTGGAATGACATTCAGTGCGCATTTAAATGTATCTATCAAACTAATTTCGTCTTTTTATGTGTTCGATATTTAAATTTGGTCTATTATCATTTTGAATTTCACGCAAAGAAGTATTCCTTATTTCTTATCTCTCTCTAATGAAATTAAAAAATCAAAAGACACTTAACCAAAGTTTAATATTTTAAATAATCAAATGACCATATAGTATCTGGCAGAATCGCTACATTCCTTTTCGAAGTATTCCTTTTATAACTTCAAAGATTAATCTCTACTTTATCCGACTTTCGTTTTACCAAAGACCACGGGGTGTCTCAATGCAGGGAATTCACGTAAGAACGTTGCCTCCGATCCTATTTCACGCACACATACACGTTCGCAAATTAATTTTTCATTTGAATAATCTATTTGTAACATGTATTAACTATGCTTATTATATATTTTTTTTTTTACTGCTGACTAAGATCACAGACATCGGCAGATTCGCTTACCACTAAAATAATAATAATAATAATAATAATGTAAACAACGAATTTTTCCTTTAATTTTATATATCTGTAACACATATTATACACAGATTTTAGCTTTCTGCACTTCTCCATATAAACGTTAACTATGACAAATCTTACACTTTTCAGTGCGCGATGCATTTCTTTAGGGTCCTCCGTTTGTGCACGGCACTTATTCTTAAAAGTAGCATATTACAATATAGGTTTGTAAAACATATTATACAGGGTGTTACAAAAAGGTACGGCCAAACTTTCAGGAAACATTCCTCACACACAAACAAAGAAAATATGTTATGTGGACATGTGTCCGGAAACGCTTACTTTCCATGTTAGAGCTCATTTTATTACTTCTCTTCAAATCACATTAAACATGGAATGGAAACACATAGCAACAGAACGTACCAGCGTGACTTCAAACATTTTGTTACAGGAAATGTTCAAAATGTCCTCCGTTAGCGAGGATACATGCATCCACCCTCCGTCACATGGAATCCCTGATGCACTGATGCAGCCCTGGAGGATGGCGTATTGTATGACAGCCGTCCACAATACGAGCGGTGAATCGAGGAAGTACAGTACATACTAACGAAACTAAAATGAGCTCTAACATGGAAAGTAAGCGTTTCCGGACACATGTCCACATAACATATTTTCTTTGTTTGTGTGTGAGGAATGTTTCCTGAAAGTTTGGCCGTACCTTTTTGTAACACCCTGTATATAATTTTAGCTCTCTGTATTTCTTTAAGTTTGCCCAATATTCTGGCCGCTAGCTGAGCTATCTACTAGCCCTCGAAATGTTGCTTCTTGCTTCTATATAAGCTCAGAGACTAATCTCGACTGTTTTGTTTCACCAAAGACCACAAAGTACGCCATCTATCAGTTAAATATTTTAGCTTCCTGTATTTCTTTAAGTTCCTTCGTTTGCCCAATATCCTGGCCGCTAGCTGAGCTATCTACCAGCCGTCAGGTGAAGCAACGCCCTGAATTTTCGGCATCTGAGAGAACTACGTATGCAAGTGAGCGTTTTATTTTAACTAATTTAATGTATTTGTAACGCAAATTATATATAGATTTTAGTATCCTGCACTTCTTCTCCAATTAAATTTTAACTATGCCAAATCTTACACTTCTCCGTGCGCGCAATCATATATATTATTTCTATAAGGTCTTTTTTTGTCACAAGCCTGTATCTTCCTTCAAACTTAACCGAAATCAATGAATGAGGTGTCATTTAAAAGCTTATGGTCTTCACTTTGGTCACATCATATTTTACGAAATGAAGTTTTCCGAATTCGACCCTTAAAGGGCGAAAATGTCAATATTTCTAAAATGCTTTTTTCTGTGTTACAAGTCATTTATCTCCGTGGATACCCATCTAAAATCGTTTAATGAAGTATAATTTTAAAGATAAAGATCTCCGCTTTAGGTACGTCATATATTAAGACAGAAATTTTTCAGGTTTCGAACCTTAAAGGGCAAAAGTATAAATATTTTTGCAATTCGGTTTTGTGTCACGAGTGATTTATCTCCCTTAATATCTAACCGATATAGATAAATGAGTTATCATATTAAAGACTAAGGTCTCCGCCGTGGTAACATTATATTTTAAGAAAGAAATTCGTCGTAATTCGACCCTTAAAAGGCAAAAATGTCTTTTTCTAAAATGCGTTTATTGTATCTCGAGCGATTTATCTTCCTGGATATCTAACCAAAATCGATAAATGAAGTAGGATTAAAATCAGTAATGTCTCAGATTTGTCAAATAATATTTTAAGAAAGAATCTTTTTGGAATTCAACCGTTCAATGGAAAAAGTATAAATTTTTCTATAACGCATTTTTGTGTCACGAGCGATTTATCTCCCTTGATATCAAACCGATGTAGATAAATGAGATATCAAATTAAAGACTAAGGTTTCGGCCATGGTAAAATTATATTCTAAGAAAGGAATTTTTCGCAATTCGACCCTTAAAGGGCAAAAATGTCAATATTTCTAAAATACTTTTTTTTTGTGTTTCGAGCCATTAATCTCCCTGGATTTCGAACCAAAATCAATAAATGAAGTAGGAGTATGAAGAGTATTGACTCAGCTTTGGTTACATCATATTCAACCTCACTATTAATCGAATTTATATCGCGAAATTTTCGGACGGGTCGTCTAGTATTCTTAAAAATGTATCTTAAATATTCACTTAGCGTATTAATATATAGATTGGGCATTTAGACGTTGTTTGAGATTAAAAGATCCAAGACGGAAAGACAAATCCATCGATGAAGAAATGGGGCTTTCATTGTCAACGATTTCATCACGGATCAGCAACAGTTAAGCAGGCACAAGTGTCACATTGAGGGTATGTGTACAATTATTTACTTTAAAAGTAACATAAAACTGCCTGATTATTAATTTTATTCAACTGCTATTTTTAGCTATCATTATTTACGTATTAGGTAGCTGTATACCCCGGAAAAAAGTTTCACGTAGTTAGGATGTTTTTGTTTGTTTAGTTTTTTGTTTAAGGTGTGCCGCGAGATTTATTGATAACGTTATGATATGCCGCAAGTAGGAAAAGGTTGCGGACCACTGGTCTAGAGCGCTCTTCTATTGTTATTGCACAATAGTATTATACTCGGACGCTGCTGTTAAAGCAACATCGGCATTTATTGGAGTCAAAATGACATTTCTGACTATTCTCAAGCAAACTTTTGCAACTTCGTATTGGGTTAGGATTTATTAGTTCAGTTTCAGCTGAGAAATTCGAACAAAATTTAAGAAGGATTAGGTTCATAGTTGCCGTCATGTGGTTATGGTGTTTTTAGAGATTACAGTGAAATTTAAAAAAAAAATATGTTTTACCGGTCTACAAATGTCTTATTTTGTATTCAAATATCACAACCTGTTAAGAGTATCGTCAGTACGTGCATGGGCTACTATTTCCAACATAAAAAGTTATAAATATCGTAAATTTAGTTTTTGTGTGTTTACGGTACAATGATGCGTTTTCATGATAAGTGTCAGTAAGGTTGATGACCTGGAGGTTTTGTTACTATTGTGCACTAAAAACTCTGTCATAACATTTGAAGGTAAACAATTGTTCATTCTTGAATGACATGTAATCTTTTAAATACCACTCGATATTATAAAATTAATTCGTAAATACCTCTGTACAGTGAACGGAACCGTGTGAAAAACCTTTCTTTCATTTCGTTACGATGAATTTAATACAACATAACATCCTATACTGTTATTTCCGGTGAATCCATAACAAATCAGACTCCGATATTTCATGTTTTGTTGTTATTTTCCTGGTTAAATTACAATTCAGCATCATGATAACTTTACAGACTCTGTTGAATAATTATTGTTAAAGTCATGTGTGAATTGAGTAAATACCAATTAATAGGAGAAAATCGTGTCATTTTGAGGATATTCTAAACGTTTGCGTGAGTTTAAGCCTGATGATTATAGCAGCAAACAGTATCCACAAAATCCTTCACCTATATAAGTTCATAATTTCAATTATTATTATTCTATATTACGGTCAAAAGTGATTTACTGATCATTTGTAAAAAATAAGAAAAATAGACACAAATTTACTTTGTGCGAATGGTCACAGAGCCCGTATTTATAGCCTTCTGCTGTGATTTACTATAGAATAGTTTTGTTTAATTTGAACCTGAGAAACTTGCGAAAATTGTTTAAAAAAACAGCGATTTCACATCTGTGGTATTACTGTCTTTATTTCTTTAAGAATCATTAAATTATACTCACTGACAAAAAAAGTTAAGCATCCAGAAGGGGTGGTCGGATATGGACGCACAGCGGTGCATGTACATGAAAACGAGGATTGAGTAAATGATTAGTTTTTCATGGACATGGAGCGTCAAGAAAGGCTACCACAGAGTGTGATTGGTGACGTTAAACGTGAAGCATACACTGTATCCGACAGTCAGTGAACACCGTTAGAGTAGGTTAACAGACAAAGAGGACGTCTCGCGGACGCGTCAGACAGCATGATCGCCACCTGACGGAGTATGATACGGCTCTCCGCGTTGGTTTTCATTAGGGCAGTATGTTGAATCAAGCACTTTTCTTGCAAAAGGAACCTAAAAATGTCTCTTCGGTTCGATATACGATCCAGTGGCTAGGTGAGAGCACTGACACAAGCAGTAAAGGTTCCGATCGCCCAAAATGGATCACAAAGGCAGCATGGTCAGTCATTAATTAAGCACCCTAGTCAAATCTTGAGCATGGCAGCATCAACAGCAACGGTATTTCTTCAGTTGTATAATGAAAACACAGCCAAACCTGTTGCAAATATTCAATGAATTTATTGACCGGTTTCGACCCGCCTTAAGGGAGTCTTCTTCAGAAACTAGTTAAAATATATTACATAATGTAATAAGAGACCGCTTGTTGGCTACCGTTAAGAAAAACGTGAGTTGCCAAAAAAGGGAGGGGGGAATTATTAAAATCTAAAATAATATTTCCTGAAAATGAAAATTACATATAATAATGATGCTATAAGGGGATCTAATAGGTTACTAACTAGAACCATGAATTTCAGACACAAAATAGAACCTCATTTATTGAGTCTTATGGCCTTACAAGGTCGGGTAGTAATTAACGTTACGTTAAACACAATTAGATCAGCAAAAACAAGCAATACCCGACGTTTACAATTCGCCGGAGTAAGCAAACAAAACTGAATGAAATATCTCAAACAAGTAATAAAAACAGCAAAGTTAACATTGAAATAAAATGGCAACACAGGCCATCAAATTGAAGCTAACATTTTACTGTACAAAGGAAAATCCCAGGGGGCGCCGTATAAAGTGAATGGAAAAGCATCAAAATTGAATTAACAAACAGCAAGATGCTTAAGAAAAAATTGAATCGAAATATAAATTCAGCTAGCTCAGAATTTAAGTGGCGGGAGCAGAGTCTTAACCCAGGCGTCGCTTAAGGGCACATAAGTCTGTTAAAATCCACTGAATAGTGACCGTTGTTTCTGGTACATTACCATAGAATCATCGCCGTGATGGTGAGCGACAAACACAATGCCACTGCAGCAATGGAAGCTAAATAAGCGGCTACGACCGCGTTATTAGCATAACTTCCAAATAATGGCAAGCATGCCACTCGACATCTCGCTTTCCCAAAGCAAGAAATGATCAACCACAATGATCATCAGAGAGCGTGCCGGCTAGCACGTCTGTTCACCAGCTCGTCTTGGACCCAAGTCACGTCCGTTCATCAGCTCGTCTTGGACAGAAGTGATGTCTAAAAATGGCTCCTTCTTCTTCCTCGGCTAGTTGCTCGCCACATGTAAAAGAACTCCACGGAATTAGTATTGTAGACCCCAATAAATGTTCAGGATTGGCTATCTACACATTTCCGTCGTCACGTGTTTAATATCATGCGTCGCATTCGCCGCCTCCTTCGCGCGTTTCCTACGTGGCCTTCGGGGTAGTAGCGGGGTAGGGATAGGTCACCGCCCGATTTCGAACGGGACTCAAGCCGGGCTGTCCCGGCGCCATCGGGTCGCCTCGCCTGCTCCATTGTTCCTCTCTCAACCGCCGAAATGGCAGTTTCTAGCCTTCGATATTCAGCCCTTCTGAGCCATGCGTTTACAGAAAAATTGATTTACAATAAAATATACCTTTGGCCGCCCTGGTTTTAAACATACATTTAACCTATCCAGACAACCCTCATTATTTACAATTAATTACACGTTGCAAGACTAAATAATTAATAAATTTGAATATAATAAAAAAGAATTATGAATATAATTAAATAATAATTAATTATATTCATTGTGGGCGACGCTGTCACACCACAATAAATCTAAAACACTTTTATTGAAAAGTGTTTTTAAATTTATGTAATATATTTTAACTAGTTTCTGAAGAAGACTCCCTTAAGGCGGGTCGAAACCGGTCAATAAATTCATTGAATATTTGCAACAGGTTTGGCTGTGTTTTCATTATACAACCCTAGTCAAATCTGCACCTGTCATCCGTACACAGTTATTGCACTCTCTACATCATGTCATTTCAAATCTCCGCAACGTATCGGCAAATAAAGGTACACCATTCCCATCATAGATTGCCACCATCACAGGAGAACAGATGCCGAACATTGAAGGAATGACTAGACTACGAGTAGCATCGCATCATGTTAATCATTGAATATTGGTTCTACCTGATCGTGGATGACCATCATGTTGGCGTATGGTGGTGCTGAGGGGAGCAATGTTGTGTGGAATCTTGGTATCATGGTTTAGGGATCAATATGATACGAATTCAGTTCCACTATGGTGATGATTACGGCGCAGTGCTAAATCAGTGACCTTCCACCTCGAAGACAAAATGCTGTTTCTAGAGAGCCAAATATGGGCTGACTTCGTGCAGGAGATAATACAACAGCCATACGACTCATTTCATCATCGAACGTGGGCATGTGTCGAGGCTCGACAGAGGTTTACATCTTACTAGAAAGTATCAGCAGTGTGATCGTAATGCGAACTCAGAAATCAATTTCGTCTGACGTTGCAATTATTGAACCTAAGTCACATGGCTATCCAACCAACATTATCTCCAGATGCTTAATTTTTTGTCGTTAGTGTATAATTGATTGCGATGGAGTATATACCTTGCTACGTGTCCGTACATATCTATTATTGTATCACACGAATTTCTATTTCAGATATTAGTGTTCAGCACATAACTCGATGATTTATTAAAGTCGCTGACTCGCTTACTTACAATTTAAAACTTTCCCATCTTTTTATGCTTTTAAAGACTAGCATATGTTAGTCGCCATATATTTCTTTCAACGCATCATGGAAACAACAGGATCATTTATGATATGAGAATATATTTTAGTACCTTAGATCATAAAACTACGTTTCGTTGGTATAAGCACACTAAACGAACGACAAACTTTATCGGAGGTCTGTGACAAACTGAAACTGTTTAAGTTAGAAGTTTCAGCTGTGTGTCTTAAGCTGTTGTTATTTAACAGAGTAGTCCTACTGCTTAAAGTGAAACTAAAGCTTAAAGAACAGTGGCGGGATTTTTGAAATAATATTTTCCTTCGGGTAACATATAAACCCAGAGACAGTGGAATAAATTTCTTGTCCTTGCACAAAATAACACAAATAATAGCTTATTTATATCTTTTTAAACCTGCCAATAAAATTAATAAAAGTACAGATTTACAATTCGTACCTTTACTTGAGGCCAGCACTAACATCCTGAAAAAATTGTCTGCTGGTTATTGTTATAATATCCATTAAAGAACGGAAAACATGGAAGGAAGATTTTTTTAGTACAGCTTTGTGCCTCGACGACGTCAAGATTATTAGAGGCGGGAAAGGGAAGGGAAATGGAATGGGAAGGAATTTGGCCGGAATAAGTCGGCATTCGCCTGGAGTGATTTGGGGAAACCATAGAAAATCAAATCTGGATGGCTGGATTGGGAATAGAACCAGCGACCTCCCGAATGCGAGGCCAGAGCGTTAACCGCTCACCCCCACGCTCGGTATGGAAGAAAGGAGGAGAACATAATGATTCGTCTTAATGAAGATAACTGAACAACAGATCAAGCTTTTAATCTGTTAAGTTATATCACTAATATTTTATAGTTTGCATCGACGCAAATTGAATTTCATGACAGTTAAACAAATAGTCTTATGGATCTAACTGAAAACCATTCTCGGGTGTCTTAAAGATAAAATTAAAAAACATTATTGATGTTAAAATTATAATCATCTTTACGTTTAGGATTCTCCAATTTATCTGGAAAGCACGATTGTTTAGAGATTCAGCTGTTTCCACTAACCGATGAAACTAATATGCTCATTGAAAGGTAAAAGTTTTATTCTGCTGGCGGAGATTATGATTTGCATTTTAAATGCATTTTAAATCTAAATAATTTATGAATATTGATTAGAATGTAGCTATTATTTCCACAACATATTTTTTTTTAATCCAATGATTGAACTTAGATTGTCATTGCATGAACGTATGAGTTAATAATGCATATCTCAGGATTTTTTATTTTATACTCAAAATATAAAAAACGATTGGTTTTATTTATAGAAATAAAAATCAATAAATCACACTCAGTCTGAACTGTTTTAGGATGTTTGGCGACCTTTTTCGTTGCGGACTATCACTTATTGACGAGTTTATCGCATAGCTGGCAGCTAAGCGGCATTTTGTGGGGTGGAATGAGGGAAAACCGTCGTCTCAGCAGGTAGTTGTTGAACAATACTCCGTGGTGTCCACAAATCTGCGCCTTGGTGAGTTTCTGGCTGCAGCTCTGCGAACTACTTGCCGCAGTACTAAAAGTCGGAGACGTAAACAAAAAATTATACCACACGTGATATAACAGCTAACTCTGGTTTCTCTCGTTCGGTGGAGCATTAAATTTCATTTTTGGAGATGAAAACTTATATAGGTGATCTGTAAGCTGGGGTTAAATCTATGAATCTATGAATTCGCATCATCGAATGCTATGACATGTTGCACGTATGATATGCGCATTGAACGCTTTTTGCAACACAGTTTTTATCCGATTTTTATGGAACTTTGCATACGCACACTTTAAAAACAATAGAAAAATACTGTTCACGTTTAATTTACAAAAATATAAACGCTCTCCTCTTTTCCCCCTCACCTTAATTTCCGTCAACGTTTTTTCATACAAGTCACACGTTTTAATCCGATTTTGATAGTTCTTAGCACACGTATGCTTCAAACTAGGTGGTCTCTGGTAGCTCAGATAGTTCCTACAGCGGGCTCAAATCCCCTGGCGTGCAAGATTTTTTTTTTTAATGGCATTCAGCTACTGAGGCCATACAGCCAGCTCAATGTGATTTGTTGCTATCAAGTATTCACTACATCACATCACGGACCAGACATTTACAACACAACACTTAAACACCCATGCCCTCGGCCGGACTCGAACACGCGGAACTAGCATTCTAGCCCCTACGCTACCAAGGCCGGCAATTTTTAGGAGTTGTATTTGATTATATAACTACGCCGAGATCTTCCGTGGCTCTGATTCCACGTTAAAGGAACGGCCTTCCTGCCTCGGACACAATAGCTTGTTACATCTCCTTCGGAAAATTTGAACAACCTTCGGGTTGTGCACTAAGTTAGATTTTTAGTTTTTTATGTGAAAGTTTCTTCAGGCGCCTTGGGTGATTATTGGATAGGTAAAATCTTAAGAGTTCGCGTCAGCAACGTGCTAATGTATGTTGCGGTCTGGTGGCTCAGTGGTTAAGGTGTCTGACGGGAAACGAAAGGTCTCCGCTTCGAATCCTCTTCTCAGAGGGAATTTTCGTATAACCATAACCCGACTTTCACCTCTGGCATAGCTTACTGGGTAATGTGAACGCTTCCTTGGTTCGGATTCCACGTTGAACTATCGGTTCCCTGCACGTGGTAGACTACCGGGTTAGGTTAAGGCGGCTAAGACAGGGCGGAATCCGCAGCCAAAAGAAACCCTGTCACAGTTCATTACGACCACACAGAATTATTATTATTTAGTATAGATTTAGGAATAAGTATGTCGCGTTGTGGGTGTGATATTCCTAGTTTAGGTTTTCACTTCAGTCGACAGTCCCCATTCACTCAGAACTGCTTTTTTTTTTACGATTTTAACCCCTCGTCAACATCGAGGTTATTATAGGCAGAAAGGACTGTGGACAAGGATTTTTTTTTTTTTAACAGTTTAACGTCCCTTTTTAACAACGTGGTCTTTTAGAGACGGGAAATTATGGGGGCAAGGAATGGGAAGGAATTCGGCCATGGCCTTTTGAAGGAAGCATCCCGGCATTCACCTGGAGTGATTTGGGGAAACCATGGAAAACCCAAATCTGGATCCCCGGACGGGGATTCGAACCGCCGTCCTCCCGAATGCGAGGCCAGAACGCTATCCGTTACACCACCACGCTCGGTGTGGACAAGGAACGGGAAGGAATGCGACCATGGTGTTTCGAAGAAAGCATCCCGGCATTCACCTGGAGTGATTTGATAAAACCATGGCAATCCAAAATCTGGATACCAGGACGGGAATGCGAAACTGCGTCCTTCCGAATTCGAGGCAAGAGAATTACTGCTCAGTGCTCACTCACCATACTCGCTGGTACAATTGAGCCATTCGTTTGTGGAGCGGGAAGATTGAAATTCTTACACGTAACAGAAACAACAATATGTTACCTTCGCACAGACTGGTACACG